>OY292511.1:5543624-5843338 GCA_958496325.1 Nomophila noctuella | reverse complement strand
ACATCGCTTAGTAAAATTTACATCACGTGAATCAAAATAATGCCACACTTTTCTGATGCCGGGGCATCTAAATTCGCAGAACAAGTTTATTAACGCTCGGGCGAATTTCTTCCGTGTTTCATTAGTTTCACAATGCTTTATCAAAATGAAAGTGTTTTTCAATGACGGCCGAACCGCTAATGTGATGTTATTGTGTACAAAGTGAGTGGCATGCGTGAGGTCGTTGGTTCGAATCCCGTGCTCTTTTTTTTTGACCCGCTTAGTGTTAAGAAGAAGAGTGATTAGAAAGGTTGCGGGTTTGATCCCCGCTTAGGACAAAATAATAAACATTTGTGTGCATGAACAATGATGAACATGTCTGTTTGTCCTGGTCTGGGTGTTATAAGCATCTTCTTGGTATACAAATATACTTAACTATTATAATTAAATCTGATGATTTGACCTGTCAGTCAAATATCGTATATTTTGTCCTATTAGTTTAACTAGCGGCCGCCCGCGACTCCGTCCGCGTGGAGTTCGGTTTCGGCACACAGTGTTATACTATAGCTCAAAGCGTTGCTGGACAAATGCACTATCCAAAACAAAATTAATAAAAACCCTAAAAAGGCGTAATTTCTCCCGATTTCCCAACATTTCCCTCCACTATGCTGCTCCTATTGAGTGTGATGAAAAGTATCCTATAATTTGCCCAGGAGTATGAAGCATAATTGTACCAAGTTTCGTTAAAATCCGTCGAGTAGTTTTTGTTTCTATTAGGAATATACAGACAGACAGACAAAAATTTTACTCATTGCATTTTTGGCATCACTTGTCAAACCCCGATTATTTTGAAAATATTTTTCATGTAAGTACAGAATGACCTCTCTACTGATTTATTATAAGTATAGATTTACTAGCGGCCGCCCGCGACTCTGTCCTCGTGGATTTCAGATCCCTATTTCTCGCAATAAAAGTAAGCCTATGTTCTTTCTCAGGGTCTTGAGGGTTACCACACCAACCGATCGATCGTCGATCGACGCCATCGATCGATGGTAGAATGGAATAGTCGACGTCGATCGATAGTTGTTACCAGACCAATCGATCGACTGTCGATCGACAGCATCGATCGATGGAAAAATGGAATAGTCGACGTCGATCGAGCTGTTTCGTCAATCGATCAACGTCGATCGGTGCCATCGATCACCAATCGATCGATGGCGTCGATCAATTAAAGCTACCACACCAGTCGATCAACATCGACCGATGTCGATCGATGGGGTCGATCGACGATCGATCAATTGGTATGGTAGCACCCTAAGATTGTCAATATCAAAATCGGTTGAGATGTTTAAGCTGGAAAGTCAAATTCAAAATATTCCATATTAACATAGGCTTCATAGAAGCACTTATTAATCGTCAGAAAACTACGAAATAATGACTCTACCACCGATTCGGAAAGCAGTTACTGGCGAGAAGAATCGGCAAAAACTCGACAGTTGCTCTTTTCAAATGCGTATTCTTTTGAACAGATATAATCGCGTTATAATTAAAATATTTAAATATTATGCAGTTTTAAAACTACACCGCAATTAAAAGTAGTTTTATTTCATGAGTAACAGTCGCATAAACCTAAGAAAACATTGTGTAGACGTCTGTCTGTTATTTTCGCGTCTATAATATTAGTAGGGATAAATATTTTGCATATTGCACTGGTCATCACGTGTTGAGTGACTAAGCCTTGGGCGTTTGTCAATTCACTTTATTCAACATAGACTAAGATCCCGCTATACAAGGACCTTCATCGAGATGCTTGATAAATAAATAAATACTAAATATTTCACAACATCACATACATTGATCTGACTCCGTGTTAAGTAGCTTAAGCACTTGTGTTACAGACATCAGAATCAACAGTGATTTCAACAGTGACTTGAATAGATACAGTTAACACTCAGAACAGGACAAACAGACATGTTCGTTCATGCACACAAATGTCTCTCCTGTGCAAAAAATCGAACACGCGACCTCTTGACCATTACCTTTAAAAAAGATATAAGTAAATATGTTTATCCATTGTCTGGCACCCATAGCACAAGCTAATGCTTAGTTAGGGGCTGGATGGCGCTGTATGAATAATGTCCAGAGATATTTCATCCTTGTCCAGAGATATTTAAATCCTTGTCCAGAGATATTTAATACACCAAGCGGGTCGTCTTAAGGGCTGAAACATATTTTTATACTAGTAAAAGTTCAGATAATAGTAAAAACAACAATTAAACATTTATTATTTATTAATTTAAAGCATCTCGATGAAGGTCCTTGTATAGCGGGATCTCAGACTAACACTATTCACACTAGGCGCTTATCACGTGATTCTTCATTCTGCCACGGATACGGCCGATCAACGAATAATGGTCCGTTGTTGTTAACGGACATTTTATTCTGTAATCTGAGGAACTTTTGGCGGATAAGCTTTGTTGAATAGGATAGGATATGGCCTAGTTTACTCTGAATAGGCACTAGGCCTATAACTTGGCGATTTCCTTCACTCTCGGGCAAAAGAAGATGGCGTAATATCCTTACGCAAAAAACCAAGCACCGATAGAATCTTCTTATGCCCGTTTGTAGGTTTTTCCGCACAAAACCCGGGCTTGTGAATCACATCTAAAAAGATGTGATTCACAAGCCCGGGTTTTGTGCGGCCGGGTTTGATGTCATCGGCTGAGTGATTATATAAAAATATAATCACAACTTGTGATGTGCTTATATAAAAAGTGATTATTTGAATGTCAAAAATCTGTTTAGAAGAATATAATAGAATAGAATAGAATAGAATAACCTTTATTCAGTGACACAGATAAAAAAAAGCACATAACATAAAAACATGAAATAAAATAAGTAAAAACAAAAATACATTAAAATAAGTTATGAAATTAGACAAAGGCAAAATGTGTCACCGAAAAGGCTTGCACTCAGCATATGCCGAAGGGTCGGTGTGTTTAGCCGCACTTAATTTGTAGTTAGATTGAACCTAATTGTAATAATGAAATGTGGCGGGTCATTTCATTCCCTCTAAAATGGTTGAGTGAGATGATGGCTGACACATACGTCATACTTGTGAACAGGTGCCACCTTTGGGGACTGGTCGACTGGGACTCAATCTGTTCATTTATGTATTTAATAATTTTTATTCTATACCTGAAAGAGGTAACAGTATGGCCTAGTACTAGAACAAGTACAAGTATATAAACTTATTGGACATTGTAACAAAACTTGGCGATTGAAAAGAGCAACTATCGAGTTTCTTGCCGCTTCTTCTCGGTAGATGACTGCATTCCGAAGTCGGTGGTAGATTCAATGTGTTGTTTTTATTATTATTGACGATTCATAAGTGCTTTTATGAGGCCTATTTGAATAAAGTATATTTTGATTTGATTTGAAAAATCTATGTGTGGATTTGTGCCATTAGCTCGGCGGTTTAACCTGCACATTCAAAAAGTTTCTGACTTTAGTTCAGTTAGATCTGAATGTGTAACCATGATCCAATCTGTCTGGTTCTCCTATAACCAGGCTCGCCAAATCCTGGATCATGGTTGAAGCGGACATAAACGGGATAAACGCTAGGAAGATGATGATAATTGTTATTATTGTTTATTTATTGGCGTGAGAGCCGAGGCGAAAAAGAGATACTGCTGAGTTTCTTCCGGCGTCTCTTCTCAGCAGGCCATTCACGTCGAGGCGCTGGTAGGGTATAAGCACTTTTGTTGCAGCTTCCGAACCAGAACTAGTGTATCAATATAAAGCCGAAGAGTTTGTTTGTTTGAACGCGCTAATCTCTGGAACTACTGGTTCGATTTGACAAAATCTTTTGTGTAGGATAGCCCACTTACAATTTGTCGCGATAGCCTTTAAGCTACCTATGGTAACACTGTGTGCGGAAGCCGAAACCCACCCAACCCAACCCAACCCGAAGCGGACGGAGTCGCGGGCGGCCGCTAGTAATAAATTAATCAATTCCCTTGACTACTGCACCAATTGCCTAGCCAAAACTAAGAACGAAGCTTGACTATGGAAGCTAGAGAACGGCTATACAAGCTTACTTTCATACGTATATAACCATCCGTGACTCGAGTACAAATGCCGATGTTCATCACACAAACATTTGCCCCTAGCGGGATTCGAACCCACGACCCTTGGTTTCATGGTCTCAAACCACTAGTCCAACGGGCCTGTTCATGTCTCTCCGCTACTTACGACACCAACGAGATGACCTAGGATAGTACTGTTGACGAGTAAAACCTAAGGCTGAATTTGACTCATTAAAAAAGAATATTAAAAAAATTGACAACATTTAATTTTTTTCATGTGCTGTTTTAGTTCACTATTATGAAAGATTTTGCGTAAACTAAATCTTACGTAGGTATTGTTACTTTATAGTTAATTTTCTTTCCTTTTCGAAAAATGTATTAATATTAAAACTACTTATTCCAAAAGGGCGGAAGTCAATGTCATCGGCTGAGCGAAAATAGAAGTCGGAAAATAGCGAGTCGGACTCGCGCACTGAGGGTTCCGTACAAATTCTATTTTTGTCGTACTTATTAAAAAAACGCGTCAAAAAGTCGCGGGCGGGCGGGCGGGGATGATTATACACCCAGACCAGAACAAACTGACATGGTCATTATTTTTTCATGCACACAATTTTTTGTCGTAGGCGGGATCGAACACGCGACCTCTCTAATCATTATTCTTCTTGACAAGTTCCTACACCAAGAAGAGTATTTTGATATTGTTTTTGATTTTGTAGCGTACCCTGACTTCCACAATGGATTCAAGGAAGACGTTGTGTTAACGTTATTCTATACTAATCTATACTTATACTTATAATATATAAAGCTGAAGAGTTTGTTTGTATGTTTATTTGTTTGAACGCGCTAATCTCAGGAACTACTGGTTCGATTGGAAAAATGTTTTTGTATTGGATAGTCCATTTAACGAGGAAGGCTTTAGGCCGAAATCCAAGCGGAGTCGCGGGCGGCCGCTAGTATATAATAAAAAGACAAAAATATCACTGAATTTTCCGCCCCCTTCCCTCCAATTTGACGCAAAACTTTTGTTCGCGATGTCCACTCTATGCGTAGTAGTAATACCTCAATGATTATTAATTAGCTAATACTTATAGAGTCGGCAAAGAGGACACCAATAACTAATAAGTCCGTAATCACACATTAACATGCATAAGTTTTCGCAAATACGGAATAGCAGAACAAATGCTCCGAATCATGGGTTTCCTAATCGCATCGTAACCGTTGCGTCAGCTCGCGCGCCGTGACGCGACCGGTTTGAGAGAGATGCGCGCGCGCAGGTTTGTCGATAATACTATTTTTATTGTTATTTTTTTAACTAGCCTTCTTTCGCGTGAATGGGATTATTTAATCGGGCTGCCTGTATACCAAATTTCATCAAAATCCGTCCAGTAGTTTCAGCATGATTGTCGGACAATCATCTAAACAAACGTACTTTCACATTTATAATATTAATCCAATAACCTAAAGCCTTACTCGTCATATGGACTATCCAACACAAAAATAATTTTTCAAATCGGTTCAGTAGATCCTAAGATTAGCGCGTTCAAACAAACAAACATACAAACAAACAAACATGCAAACAAACTCTTCAGCTTTATATATTAGTAGAAAGTAGATAATAAGGTGCTACTTTCGAACGCTTCGACGGCATAGTAGTCGTTGTCTTGAGGTGCTGGGTTAAAAATTAATGGCGGTTTGTCAGAAAACAGACCGGGTTTGTGATCACCAATCCGCATTTGGCAAGCATGGTGATAAAGCCCAAACCCTGCAGACATTTTCCTTGTAGTGGGACAGAGTGGGACATTTGTGAGAAATCTGCCAATTTGGTGTTTTAAAGAGTCTGGCGAAGGCGCGTTTATCTCAGGAAGTACTGGTTTGAATTGAAAAAATATTTTTGTGTTGGATTGTCCATTAGTTTAGGAAGGCTTTAAGCTATAGCTATATATAGTAGGTAGGTACAACACTATATGTGTAGAAACCGAAATCCACGCGAAAGATGTCTAGTAAAAATACATGGCATTTGAAAAGAGCAACTGTGGAGTTTCTTGCCGATTCATCCTCGCCAGTAACAACTTTCCGAATCGGTGGTAGAGTCATTATTTTGTAGTTTTCTGACGATGCTTTTATGACGTCCATATTAATAAAGTATATTTCGATTTTTAGATTTTTATGATTAATAGTTTAAAAAGATTTTAAACTCGCTTTTTGTTTCTTAACACTTTAATAATCAAAGCATGCTTTCCCTTCATCGATAACTAGTCGACACAGCCCTACTTGTCCGCTTTCACTGCCCAGCAGTTGCGTTACAACACACGCTCGTAGGGTGGGATCCGCTTCGAAACCATGTCAACCAATGACCCGTCAAATGTGCCGTTTAATAAACCTAGATTATACAGCAAATAATCGGCCTATTAATGTCCCACAAAGGCCTCCATCGTTTGAAAAAGCATCGAACCTAGTTAGCGCACCTAGAAATTTAAATTAAAAAAAAAAAATCTACTTTCGGCGGCCAGCCATGAAACTCATGTCAATCGACAGAGTATGTGATTACAAACCAAAAGTGCTATCAAAGCTCTAAATGATACGGTTTTTGAGATAATTAAGTTGAAAAATACTTATTGCCATTTGAAATCACTATTTTCAGTTTTCGGGGTTTTATATCACGGGAACCGTATCACTAAGTAAGAGCTTTGATTCCAAAACACTTTTTGGAAAACTTACTCTGTCGATTGACATGAGTTTCAGGACTGGATGCCGAAATCAGATTTTTTCAAAATGCCGGATTTTGTAGGTATGCCAGCTTCCATACAAAAATGTTCGAAGCTCTTTACAAACCATCCTAAGTCTAACGATCTTGCCGTCGGCTTAAAAACATCATCCTATCAAAACCGTCTTAGAAGAGAGGACATTCTGCCCTGAATAAAATTAAAAGGAATTGGAATCTGGAGGAGTTGCCCTACATGGAAGATTCCCTGGAGGATTCAAGGGAGGGCAACTCCTCCAGTTTCCAATTCCTTTAAATTTTATTCAGGGCAGAATGTCCTCTCAGTGTATCCACACTCAAACGCCAAATGCCGCTCACGACATCTTTTAAAAGTTCTGCAACTGATAGCAGAAACTTAAAAATTATAAAATAACATTAGTTTTTGGCTTAATCACCACGCTTGCCAAATGCGCGATGTAGCACTTCTTCACTGTTGTGCTACGTTTCTGTGCATTTCTGCGGGTGAGTAAGGTCGCCAGAGCTCAGTTGGGGAGGGTTTGGGGTCTTAAAGGCAGGCAACGCATCTGCGACCCTTGTGCGGTTGTTGATCTCCATGGGCAGAGGTGATAAACTAATTTAAAACTCTTAATTTATTGAAAGCTACAGTTGAACATTTCTTCCAGGGTGAACAGCCTAGATATCGACAGATTATGCAAACCAGATCCATTTTATAGGCTTTAAAACGAAGTGGTTGCTAAGGGAAGCCTTTGCTAGTAAATTGTATTAAAATGGCTTAAAATTTTAGGTTGCTGACACCACAGATTAAAGACTATCGACCCGCCCCGGCTTCACACGGGTGCAACTAAAAGAATCAGTGTATCACTTATAAATTGTTCATGCTGCACATAAGCCTTCCTCTTGAATTCCTCTAGCCGATTCAAAAACGCTTGCAAATCTGTTGCACATTTTTTTAATGTTAAAGCATATACCTATGAACAGACAGAAGAAAGCGATTTTTTTTCTCTGAGCATCTGTGTCTAAGAATCAGAATGTCTAATAAATTGAAGTTGTTAGTTATAAATAGAACACTAAGCCTGTTACATAAATTATTATTATATTCCAGAGAATACCTTAAATAATTAATTAATTTTATCTCGCAAAGCAAACTCCTAATTTATTCTGAACAAAAAGTATTTTAGCGCTATCTAGTAGTTTTACTGCAAAACATAATCTCCTCAAAGCAATGCTTATAAAGTACTTCTACTCGCCAATAGATGTCACTAAAAGCAAGAGCGAAGTAGTTTATTTAGTCATCCATAGATGGCGCTTACTTAAAGTTTCGTAGAAGGAGGCTTAATAAATTAGGTTCACCAAACTTTTTCTCTGAAATGTAATGCAATAATGACTTGCAAGAATTAATACAATATTTTTTATGTATTTGCTTAAGTTTTATGCGTCATGCGTCATAATTTACACAGTATAATACTGTGATTATTAATTATTATTACTGTAATTATAATCATAATAATATAATGTTAAGTTGTTAAGCCATACCTAGTTACAATTCTCAGTATACTCCGTCCGCGTATAGCTTATAGTGAGATGGGCTATCCAACAAAAAAAAAGTACAATTCGAGGCGGTTCTGAGATTAGCGCGTTCAAAAAAACAAACAAACTCTGCAGCTCTTTAATTTAGTACCTATCAAGATCAAAAAAGTTGTTTGTTTGTTTGGACGTTTAAACATTGTTGGATTACAGACTATTCTATACATTGGTTTACACGCAGCGCAGGGTAGGTGCTAACTTAGGGGGCGACTATCCCACCTTACTATGCCACACGGGCAAAGCCACGTGTAAAATCCAATCTTACATAAAGGTACAAGTACCAAGTTATGAGTGTACATAAATGATGTTTCGTAAATGTCATCTGCGTATGCGCAGAATGCGTGTAGGCGCTTGCATTGATGGGTGTTGACATGCGTGTCAGATGTCGTAACTGACAGTTGATTGAGTGAAAGTGTTTCTTACGAGTACTTTAAGTATAGGAACGCACTTGGCTGAAAAATAATAAATAATAAATAAATAAATGCCCTGGACTAACACACCAATTGCCTAGCCCCAAACTAAGCTCGAAGCTTGTACTATGGAAGCTAAGGAACGGATAGACATACTTAAATACTTTTTATAAACATCCATGACTCGAGTACAAATGCCAATGTTCATCACACAAACATTTGCCCCTAGCGGGATTCGAACCCGCGACCCTTGGTTTTGCAGCCAGGGTCTCTAGCCACTCGACCAACGGGCCTGTCAAAAGCGACCGAAGTTTTCGATTTCTAATAACCTTCCTTCCTCGTCAAATTGACTATCCAACGCAAAAAGAAATTTTCAAATCGGACTAGTAGTTTCTGAGATTAGCGCGTTCAAGCAAACAAACAAACAAGCGTACAAACTCTTTAGCTTTATATACTAATATGGAATAATACTAATATAGATAAAGATAACGTTCCTCTTAAAAATGGAGTAATTTTGTTTATAGGTTCAGGGGTGTTCAAACTTTAAGCTCACTTTTTCGACGCGCACTCAAAATACGAGTAGCGTAGGTAAGTAGGTACGTATGTTTCGAATGGCACCCATTATCATTTTTTTTACGTGCATTGATGAGAATGTTGACACGCATGTCATATGTCGTAACTGTCAGTTGATCGAGTGAAAGTGTTTCTTGGACTTCATTAGGGATAAACGACTTTTTGTATAAATTATTATTCACCGAAAAAATATGATATTACAGGCAAATTCGGCGACTTTTTCGGGTCTTTAGGCGTTTCGCACCGCAAGAGATTCGAACCGCGGTGCGAATCGCCCAAGTGCCCCTTTTGAATGGGTTTTATCGCACCGCAGTAGTTACAGCCGGTGTGAATCGCTCAAGGATTCTTTTGAAATGGGTCGGTTCGAACCACGGTAAAATAGATAGGTGATTTGTGTAAGTACAGACCAGAAGAAAAGTGGATTGTTAAAAAATATATACTTTCAAAAGTTTTAAATTTAACATGGCATACGAGTATAAGAAAGATTATAATACTATACATTGTAATGTACTTTAAACTAGGAAATCATGAAAATTCACAAAAAAAAAACAAAAATGATGTAAAACTTGTAAACTAAACTCACACATTTTTCTAATCAATATCCGACAATTGTATCTTTTATAAAACAATAAATTATGGTTTAAAATCACAGTTTGATCGATATTTTTTAAATTAAAACTATGTTTATATCATCAGAAGCAGGTGCAAGGGTGCTTCTGATTGGAAGGTTTTGTTTCCAGTTAGTCTATTGTTTACTTAACCGGTAAGTCCACTTTGAACAAAGGGTCAAAATTTACCTTGATTTTTAGGAATGTGGGGGCCATATTTAAGATGAAGATGTTCACGTGATAATAAAATTATATTTTTGTGCCCGGCTGTACTTTAGGATATTTGTGATTAAAACTCATTAAATTTGTCAGAATTTAAAAGAAAACTGATTTGGTCATTGCGGTTCGAATCGACCCATTCAAAAATGATTTTGGGCTATTCGCACCGTGGTGCGAAAAGACCCATTCCAAAGAGGCTCTTAGGCGATTCATACCGCGGTTCGAACCGCTTGCGGTGCGAAACGCCTAAAGACCCACTTTTTAATGTTATAGGGAGGGAAACGAACAAAATGGTCACCTGATGAAGTGAAGTGTGTGAAGGGATCTGATGATTGAAGTGATCTGATTACTACTGTCCATAGACTTTAACAACCACACCAGGGTCGCAGATACGTTACCTGCCTTTAAGACCGCATACCTACCTCCCTCCCTAACTAAGCTCTGGCGACCTTACTCTCCAGCAGCAATATAGCACAACAGTTACAAAGTGCTACTTCACTGTGGTCTTCTGTAAGGCGGAGGTACTTCCCCAGGCAAGCGGCTCATTCTAGTGGAAGTTCCAAGCAAACTGAAGCTCTCTTTGAAATGCCTAATGTTATACGTAATTCAAGGCACAGCTTTTGAAGGTGTCACAATTATGATGATGATGGTAAAATATTGGCGCCCATCATAGCCCAAAAACGGCTAGGAAATTCAAAATCTTGTTCTCACGCATGTAACTTATGAATGGGCGTTAAAGTACCGAAACATTTGAATGGGACACAAGGAAGACCATCTCCGCCCATCGAAACTAAGAACGTAGATTATGCATGTATTTTTATTATGTTAAATATTTTTAAAGACCAGTATGTACCTACTACATAAAGAAGCGGCCGCCCGAGATTTCGTCCGCGTGGATTTCAGATCCCATTTTTCGCAATATTAAGTTTATGTTCTTTCTCAGGGTCTAAAGATTGTCTGTGCCAATTTTCATCAAAAACGGCTGTGAGGTTTGAAAGACAGACAGATAGTTACTTACTTTCGCATTTGGAATTTGAATTTGACTCGAGTATAAATGCCAATGTTCATTACACAAACATTTGCTCCTAGCGGATTCGAACCCGCGACCCTTGGTTTTGTAGCCAAGGTCTCTGACCACTAGAATAACGGGCCCGTCCAACTAAATAGGTATTGTTAAGTATTTGAGTACATACTAAAAAACTACATCTGTTTGCTTGTTTCGGTGTTAATTCGTTTATTTTACAAAATCATGCCAACTCATCGTATTAATGTACCTACTAGGACTAGGCTAAAATTACGCGACCGAAGTTCGCGGGCAATTCGTTTTCTGTACAAAATCACGCGACTTTACTTCGGCACAGTGTGTATTCTTTCCTACCGTTTATCCCGTTTCTATGCGGGGTCCGCTTTGACCATGATCCAGGATTTGGCGAGTCTGGTTATTACAGTGAAGCGATTGCTATCAGACCTTCGTAACCCTTAGAGGGACCAGACAGATTGGATCATGGTTACACATTCAAATCTAACTGAACTAAAGTCAGAAATCGCTGAATGTGCAGGTTTCCTCACGGTGTTTTCCCTCACCGCCGAGCTACATAATAGCACAAATCCACACATAGATTTCGAAAAATCCAGATGTGTGGGCCCGGATTCGAACCGCGGACGTCACGTGTGTAAGGCGCCGTCCGTACCACTAGGCCACCATCGCTCCTACAGTGTGTATTGCATTCAAAAAACACTAAAGGCTTTGTCTTTCCGATCTTCGTTGTCGTTTTTTCCGCCTAGTGTGTTTTCTATGTTTAGTTTGAGTGCTAATTGAATGAAATTATGTATTGGCAAATCATTCACACTTTTATATTACTATGTGTTTTATACGAGTATTGCTTGCCTAGAATGGTACTATCCAATCTCTTCCCGTGGGCGTCGTAAGAAGCGCCTAAGGCACATTCCGGGGGATGGGCAGCAGCGTTCCCCTGTGTCGTATCGTTCACCATACTGCGGTCACCAACCCGCCTGCCCAGCGTGGTGACTATTGAATTAGGTGTTATAATATGACATAACATAAAAACGCCTCGATAGTATAATGGTTAAAGTGCCGAGCCGTGGGTCGAGGTCTTGGGTTTGATTCCCGGGTTGGCAAATTTGTGTTGATTTTTCCGAACACAGCCCGGGTTTGTGATCACCAATCCGCATTTGGCAAGCGTGGTGATTAAGCCAAAACCCATCTTTGTAACGAAAACATGATTTCAAATGATGGCGACCTGCAGTGGGACATTCATAATATGCTGATACTTTAATATAATATAATAATTTGTGCATTGTTTTCGATGTCCTCATTAATATTCTAGCCTTTTAATTGATTTTGGGAGATGTCAGCATCTTATCTGCTAATTAAAATGAAAACAAGGAAAAGCTTTACCTTGGAAATAAAAATGCATGGATTTTAATTTCATCGAAAACAATAGTTAATGTTGACATACGTCATTTAATTATTTGACATTAGGCATTATGTATTACGCACGTAACCGTTTGATTGACAATATGGTAATTGATTTGACTTTTAGTTTTATACCCAGGGAATTTTCTAGTCGTCAGCACCTGAATTTTCAAGTGCGTAGCTAATAAATTATGTATAATTTCGTCAACCTTTCCTGAATAATGAAAAACATTTGACGTAACAGTATTTTACTGCCTCTGTGGTGTAGTTGTTAAAGCGCTGTGCAAAAACGGAGGGTTCAAATACCGCGGAGAACACTTTTACATATTTTGTGTTGGTTTTCCCCGTTTGATTAGGACATTGCAGACTTGAATCACCTGATTGTCGGATAAGAATGATGATTCCGTGCTTCGGAAGGCACGTTAAGCCGTTAGTCCCGACTATGATACAAACCGTCTGGTTTCCCTTGTAAGGGTTACGGACGGTAGATGTATGTAGCTCCATTTTAATAAGGAAAAGGCTAGTAAAATTCAGGTTCATAGACGCAGCGTACCCTGGGCTCCGAGGCAATGGCCGAGGATGCAACCGGGAGAGGCGCTAGGATGATGATTCGACCTGACATAGCAAAAGAAATTGGATTGTCTAGTTTATTAATTAAAAAATGTAGGCAAAGTAGCAAGTGCGTCACCTGGTAAATGATCACCGCTGACATGGACATCAACAACCGCACGAGGGTCGCAGATTCTAAAACTACTTACCTACCCTCCCCAACTGAGCTCTGGCGACCTTACTCACCAGCAGAAACATAGCAATATTCACTGTGGTCTTCTGTAAGGTGGAGGTATTTCCCCAGTCGAGCGGCACATTCGAGTGGAAGTTCCACAAAACTCTTTCCCTCTCAGATTTCGTAATAAGTAAGTGAGTATGTCCGAGAGGTGATCAGTGACCTTTACCTTTAATACAAACCAAAATAAACAGTACAATTCTTTCATTCAAGCGTGGATCGAACCCGCGACCTTTTGTGTACTACTTTTTCAAACGTAAAAGGGAGTCCACTTCGGACCCCTGCTACTCGAGCACCTGCAGATGAACAAGACCACTAAGACCACCTATTTCTAATTTTGCTTGCCAAAAATATCATAAAGAAAGTAAAGTATATTCCTATTGATGACATAACAGCTATACCTATGCCTATGCCATTTGACGAGCCGTTTGGTGTAATGGTCGAGAAGTCGGGTATTACACCAAAGGTCGCGGGTTCGATCCCGCACGGTACAAACATTTGTGTGCATGAACATGTCTGTTTGTATCGGTCTGGGTGTTTCTACGTATATGTATTTATTTACAAAAAAATATATAAATAATGTTTATCCGTTGCCTGGCACCCATAGTACAAGCTAATGCTTAGTTTGGGGCTATATGGCGCTGTGTGAATAATGTCCAGAGATAATTATTTATTTATTACCTACTGCTTTAGAAAAAAAAAATTGTAATACCCTCAACCATATTTATTGCCATGTTTGGTTAGCGGACGCGAGAAAAAAAAAGACACCAGTTGTAAGCAAAGCCCATTGGGTGCTCAAATAGGACTTCACGTGACTTCACCATCACACCAAATCGATGACTCGACGATTTTCGCAATAACGGAGATAATAAGTGACTCAGTTGTGTCATCATTATTGTAATTACAATGTGCTTTTGGTAATGATTACTTAAATGAGTACTAATTACTGGTGAATCCCGACTGTTTCGTAACAAGTTATTAAATTCATTGAGAGTTTTATTCAAGTTTGAATGAACGTCTCGCTCGGTGTAATTTTTAAGAAGTTGCCTTAGAACAAGAGGTCGCGGGTTCGATCCCCGCAAAGGACAAACATTTGTGTGCCTGAACATGTCTGTTTGTCCTGGTCTGGATGTTTTACCTATGTAGCTATTTAAGTGTATTTGTAATACATACCACTGATGATTCCGATGTCTGTAACTCATGTGCTTAAGCTACTTAACTTAAGATAGTCCAGTAGTCGAGGAAGGCTTTAAGCTGACATATAACACTATGTGTACGGAATCCGAAATCCACGCAGGCGGAGTCGCGGGCGGCCGTTAGTAATATAATAAAAAAAAAATATTTCACAACATCACATACATTGATCTGACCCCGTGTTAAGTAGCTTAAGCACTTGTGTTACAGACATCAGAATCAACAGTGGTATTACAAATATACTTAAATAGATACATATAACACCCAGACCAGGACAAACAGACATGTTCATGCACACAAATGTTTGTCCTGAGCGGGGATCGAACCCGCGACCTCTTGCGTAATAGGCAACATCTTGACCATTACACCAAGCGGGTCGTCAATAAAGCTGAAGAATTTGTTTGTTTGTTTGTTTGTTTGTTTGTTTGAACGCACTAATCCCAGGAACTAATTTTTCGAATCAAAAGAATATTTTTGCGTTGGATTGTCCATATGTCGAGGAAGGCTTTGAGCTAAAATATAACACTATGTATGCGGAAACCGAAATTCACTCGGACGAAGTCGCGAGCGGCCGCTAGTCTTCGTATATTTCTGACAATAGGAAGCCAAACTGCGACTTTGACCGTCAAATAAATGTTTTACCATAATGATGATCTAAGTTCAAACAGATTTGAGTACATTCTTCAATCGAGACACGTATAGTCTCACTAAATAAACACTTAAGGCTAACATACCGTGACGAGGTCACATAAGAATACAACGCATTTGATCTTAAAATTATACCCTCCGGCCGATTTTCGATCATGGCGGCCGATCTTACGATCAGCCAGGTAGGTACGCAGGATAATATAATAAGTGCACAAGTGAGTGCGCAAGCACAGGTGCACTCCCTATTCCCCCACTCTTATAGTTCGGTTACAGCAATCTGACACGACCGTAGAGAGATCAGGCGCAGGGCAAACTGACTGAGGAGCTCGCGATGAAATTTTTTGGTCACTCATCCGAAGATAGACATTTGCATACGATGCTTAACCATAGCAATCGCAGACCGAGCGCGCTTACCAGTAAGCCATCGAGCTCCTCAAATCCGATTTTTGAATAGAATAGAAATGAATAAATGTATAACTGCCTCCGATGTAGTGGTTAGAGCGCTATGCTCAAAAACCTTGGAGGTCGTGGGTTCAAATCTCGCGGGGAATATTTTCACTCTGTTGGTTTTTGGCCATTCCGTGCTTCGGAAGGCACGTTAAGCTCTTGGTCCCAACTATGATCCATAAAGTCTAGTTTCCCATGTAAGAAATACGGAAGCCAGACGACAAACGCTCCATAACTAGGCGAGTCAATTCAGGATCATAGTGGCAGCGTACACAATTACCTGCTTTGGGCATATCTATCGATTAAAATTATGCCTTTTACGTAAAAATTATTCCGTTTTAACTAATAAGTCATTAAATAACTATTACTATATGACGCGGAGTTTTCCAAATTATAGGAAAGTATTTTAATTTTGTTTACGCAAACAACGTCATAGGTCTTGCCTACCGCAACGAATTGGTTAAGGGTTGACAACATAAAAAATATGAACAAGACTAGCGACCGCCCGCGGCTCCGTCCGCGTGGATTACGATTTCCAATAGCCTAAAGCCTTCCTCGTCAAATGGACTATCTAACACAAAAATATTGTTTTGAAATCGGTCCTGTAGTTTCTTAGATTAGCGGGTTCAAACAAACAACCAAACAAACAAACAAACTCGTCAGTTATTATATAATTATAGATTTTAGACTTTCGCGTTTCGGTATATTCCCATTATAGTATCTCCTCCAGCCTCGTTCCTGATTGGTATGTTTTATTTTCTCATTTGTTAACTAGTTGGGCGTGACAATGACTACGATGGAAATAATGAAGAAAAAAACTTGTGATAATCATTGATTTCATTGTTTTTTTTTTTATCAGAGTGCTTTTTTTATTGTGTTATTTTTTGACATAAATGTCAACTAAACTTCATAGTTAATTAATTTTATGTTGTCAGTCAAACATTATTATTTTTGCCATTGTTTCTATGTAGCCCAACAATTAAACAAATAAGAAGACTTATACCCGCATTTCAAGCAATAAACTAGGAGACGGGCACTAAAATACAATAACGTTTAAAAGTTGACTTAATAAGTAATAAATTTAATATCGTTTAAACACGTTAGGTCATTATCAGTAAAGTAGTATCAGCCTTCTAATATCCCACTGCAGGGGAAAGGCCTGCATCATTTGAAATCAAAACTAGGTGACGGTAAATATGTACAAATACCATTACACAATAAAAATGAGCACAAGACACAAAAGATATATAAATGTTTGTCATATAAATCATTGTCCTATCTATGCCCGGGGCATAAAATAGTTGGACGATGACCGCGTCCTATTAGGCTTTGGTAAAAGCGCAACTTTGGTATCCTTAAAATAAGATAAATAGATAAATAAAATAAATAAATAATCATCATCATCAACCTGTCCCAATTTACGAAGATTCTGCCCACAGTCACCACGCTGGGCAGGCGGGCTGGTGACCGCAGTATGGTGAACGATACAACACAGGGGAACGCTGCTGCCCGTCCCCCGGAATGTGCCTTAGGCGCTTCTTACGACACCCAAGGGAAGATATTTTTTATTGCTATTTTGTGTATATTTTGTTTTAAGCATGTTTACATGCGTACATTTATCATTGTTTTAAAATTGTAAACAAAGAAATATTCTTCTGTTCTCGATTGGCTCAGGCGGGGATCGAACCCAGCACCTCTTGCAATCCGTGCTGGGACTAAGCTACCGAGACCATTAGTGGACCTGACGAATTTATGAAGAATGCTATGTTATTTTTAATCTATGTATATTATATACTAATATATAAAGCTGAAGAGTTTGTTTGTATGTTTGTTTGAACGCGCTAATCTCAGGAACTACTGAACCAATTAGAAAAAATATTTTTGAGTTGGATAGTCCATTTGACGAGGAAGGCTTTAAGGCTATTGGAAATCCAAATCCACGCGGACGGAGTCGCGGGCGGCCGCTAGTAGTTTGTAAATCAAATGCAATGAAATGCATTTTGGTAACCCTTACATTTGGACTAATAGTTGTTAATGATAGTCATTGACATCCGTTATAAAATCCGTTTTGCCCGGATACAATCGTCTCTTATCAAAAATACACGCCCATTGGTCTAGTGGTTAGTAGAACCGACCAGAAAACCCGAGGGTCGAAGGTTTGAGTCCTGCTAGGAGCAAATGTTTGTGTTATGATCATTGGCATTTGTACTCAAATCATGAATGTTCGTAAAAGTATTTTAATAAGATATATGTATCCGTTACTCTTGAAAGGTACACCAGCTGAAAGATTAGATTAAAAAATATTTTGCGAAAACTTCCTGCATACAAAAAAATAAATTAACTTATCCTGCAATACTCGCCCTAATTTACTTAAAATTACAAGGCATCCATCGTATTTGCAAAATTCAGAGTTACTTTATTCTTTTAAAACCTAAGCAATGTTTTTTAGGTGATCATGGCTCCTGAAAAGGAGCCGAAACGTCGGGCTTCCCTGTAAAAACTTATGTAGTTTTAATTTAAACCACTATTTGATCCGATTAAAAGAAGATCTATTTAATTTAAATACCTATGTTTTATTTAAACTTTTCATACGGTACCAAGTTCATCAAAAAATAACCAACTGCATGTTAATGAAGGGAAAAATCATTAATAATATCAAAAATGTCTTCTACGATTCGTTCCGCATATAATTATTAATTATTTATTTTACTAAAATTCGAAAGAAAATGATCCGAAATTCTTCTAGTTAACATTTTATAGATTTTTATTCCAATAGCTTTCGCTTCCACACTTTTTATCTATGTAGGTATGTCTATAAATATTTCACCCGTAACAATTTCTTGTTGAAATCTGCATTAAACAATGACCGCTTGCCATTATCATCATTTAATTAACTTCCTCCTGTTCTTAGTACGTACTTTACTTACGTATTTAATTAATTCTGATGCGGTTATCCCAACAGTCAGTTCGATCACTCCATTCCATTGTCATTCGATAGTCGGCCATCGGTGTGGCAACACGCCGCCATCTTTGATTCCGCGAAAAAAAAACATATTTAAATTTCGAAAATAGAACGTTCGAATTAACTGCGAATTTGTGTTTATCTTTTACAATTGTGTTTTGTGAGTGTTGTGTTTTAAAAGGTGAGTGAATTTGTGAGTTATTAATTTTGCGTTTTGTTTTTTTATTTGCGTATGTTTGCCTACCTTCGTTTGCGGCTAATATGTGACTGAGGGAAGTAAATATTTTTTTAAGAACTTGTAAGGTAATATAAACAGTTATTTAATACAATAATTATCCGATATTTATCGAAAAATTGTGTGGTTTCCCTCGTACACTTAAGGAGGTCAGATAGCAGTGGCTCCAATGTAATAACCAGCCTGGTCAAATCAGGATCAAAGTCGCAGCGTACCCTAGGCCTAAAATGGATGGAAATGAGAAAAACGAAAAAAATTAGAAAGTTTTGGCTATTAATGTCCCACTGCAGAGCCTCCATCATTTGAAATCATGTTTTCGTTACAACGATGGGTTTTGGCTTTATCACCACGTTTGCCAAATGCGGATTGGTGACAAACCTGGGCTATGTTCGAAAACATCGACACAATTTTGCCCGACCCGGGAATCAAACCCAGAACCTCGGTGACCATCGAGGTGTCTGGTAAACGAAAATTAAATATATTAATTTAATGATATGATTGCTATTTAACTTTAGCTGCTAGTTATAAATGAATTCGTTTGAATCATATATTATTCGTCTGATTTAAGTATTGATTAGAATAAAAGAAAGCCATACTCATTTATTAAAAAAAGATTTTACTAATTTGAATTGATATTATAACATTATCTAATTACTCTTTAAAACATGTCTACAATGTACAGGTTCGTTAATGCAACAATTTAAAATGATTATTCATTATGATAATGTTCTTCAATACTACATTTTTTGAGCCTAGGACAATACAGTTTGTAGGCAAAGGTCTGATTCTTTATTAAATAACATAAATTCTTTGGACTAACACACCAATTGCCTAGCCCCAAACTAAGCTCGTAGCTTGTACTATGGATGCTAGGGAACGGATAGACATACTTAAATACTTTTATAAACATCCATGAATCGAGTACAAATGACGATGTCCATCACACAAACATTTTTCCCTAGCGGGATTCGAACCCGAACCCTTAGTTTCGTAGCTAGACCAACGGGCCCGTCAAAATGTATTGCTATTAATAATTGTTAATAATAATAGCTAAATTATGAAAACAATTTTATGGTGTAAAGTATCAGCTAAATTAATGCCCCACTGCAGAGCAAAGGCCTACATCATCCTACTACTATTATAAAGGCGAAAGTTTGTATGTATGGATGTATGGATGTTTGTTACTCTTTCACGTAAAAACTACTGAATGGATTTGAATGAAACTTTACCACAATATAGCTTATACATCAGAATAACACATAGGATATTGGAAATCGAAATCCACGCGGACGGAGTCGCGGGCGGCCGCTAGTTTGAAATAATGTTTTATTTACAATGATGGGTACAACCATCAACCAATTTAAGTGTAGGAGCACTAGGCCGAAATGACGCTACCAAAGTTCGGCGGCAATGCACTAATAAACAAAATTCACGACGTAATTTCGGCATAGTGTGTCCTTCCTTCTTCCTAGCGTTTATCCCGTTTCTATGCGGGGTCCGCTTTGTCCATGATCCAGGATTTGGCGAGTCTGGTAACTACATTGAAGCGACTGCCATCAGACCTTCGAAACCCATAGAGGGGAACCAGACAGATTGGATCATTTATACACATTCATATCTAACTGAATTAAAGTCAGAAACTATCTGAATGTGCAGGTTTCCTCACGGTGTTTTCCCTCACCGCCGAGCTAATGGCACAAATCCACACATAGATTCCGAAAAATCCAGAGGTGTGGGCCCGGATTCGAACCGCGGACCTCACGTATGTGGGGCGCCGTCCGTACCACTAGGCCACTTTCGCTCTTTTAAAATATATTGCAGGTGTATTCACGTGTTTCTATACTTAAGAGTATACTCAAAAATATGCCAAGTTCAATATACCTAGTTGATCAATTCGCAGAAGTCTTTTTGTCCGCTTAAAGGTCGAAATGCGTTACGTACGACTCGAGTTATGATTTACGCAAAATTTCATAACTATTTTTTGCGTAAGTAAATTACAAAGTGTATCCGTAGGCGGCTATTTTTGTTCATCTTTCATGAATACAAATGTTCCTGAACTACATTGAAAGCCGCAGCAAAAAATATGCTAATTAATAACATCGAACAGCCAGACTTCAAAAAACTACTAAGTCATAGGACTTAGTGTACAAATATTTATTTAATTTTGTCGAATTACCCTTTCATTAACTTTAGGTCAGATTTAATCGCACTTAATGAGTGAAGCTTATATAAAACTAGCGGGCGCCCGCGACTCCGTCCGCGTGGATTTCGATTTCCAATATCCTATGTGTTATTCTGATGTATAAGCTATATTGTGGTAAAGTTTCATTCAAATCCATTCAGTAGTTTTTACGTGAAAGAGTAACAAACATCCATACATCCATACATACAAACTTTCGCCTTTATAATAGTAGTAGGATAAAATCAAACAAAAATAAATAAAACCTATTTTTTGAACCACCTCGAAGTTTTACAAATACTTTCATAAACATCCATGACTTGAGTAAAAATGCCAATGTTCATCACAAAAATAGTTGCACCTAGCCGGATTCGAACCCGCTGCCCTTGGTTTTGTAGCAAGGTACTCTGACCACCAGACCAAATGGCCCGTATTCTTATTTAATCCATAGCTTTTAAACATCTCTGCACATCTAATTGACATTTCATTGTGTTCATTGACATTTATGCAACCCAGTCATATTAAAAAAAAACAGGTCGAAGTGTCAGTATGTTTAAAATGTAACGTTCAAAAAAATATCCTCAATTGTAAATGTAATTGCTGAAAAATATCTTTATCTTTGTCATCAAAAGAGTTCAAAACAGTGTTGATATCAATTCTGAGAATGATTCAATATCTATCATCAGGAAAAAGCAGGTAAATACCAGGATTGTTGGTTAAGTATTTTGTAACTTGGTTCGATTCCCGTCTTCCCTCTATTCATTTGCTTCATTTTCATGGGGCGTCCCATCCTATAATGCTGGTTTCATCTTAATTTTTCTCGGTTTTAAAGACAGCGTCTAAAATTCATGTGTCAATTAATGAAAGTCATAAAAATTACAAGTTATCATGATTCCTGTTGTATCCTATGGGAGCATTTGATCGAGATAAAAAGTATCCAATCATCTAAATTCTAAATCATCCCATACCCTGCCTGTGTACCAAATTTTTCCGGTGCCCAAATCGAACACTTTTGGTGTCCACCTTTAATTCGTTACATCAAAAACTTGCTTGCTTCTTCTCTTCTGTTTTTAGGCAGGCACCGACTTCAGTTAGTATGTTTAAGATTACTTTAACATAGTTTAGGAAAATTACAGTATGAGGTAATAGATATTAGGAATTATTTTTTAATTTTTAGTTTATTTTTGTGTTCACGGTTTTTTTGAAGTCGGTTTAATTTTTTTTCTTAAAAGTCAGTTTATTTCATGATTTTGAGTTGTGTAAAAGCTAGTTGTGAACTTAATTATTAATAGGAACTTATTTGTTGTTAAGAGTGAATGAGAGTAAGTATTTGTTGAGCACAAACTTAATGTAAATTTCAGACTTATTCAGTTTTTCATGGATCCCACTGTCAGAATTGGACCAAATTTCTATGGGACCAAATTGGAAGCACCAGCTTTCAAATGAAACCAAAAACATCCAAATCGGTTTACCCAGGCAAAAGTTATGAGGTAACAAACATAAAAAAAAATACGGACGAATTGAGAACCTCCTCCTTTTTTTGAAGTCAGTTAATAAAGTTAAATTCTTAAGTGTGTGTATTATCTATAAAATAAATTTTCCCCGATTGGAAATCGAACTAAAACCCCAAGGCCATGGTCTGCCAAATTGCTCCTATAAACCCATCAAGCCGTGAAAGAAATGACGCCATAATTTTTATTACCAACGCACTCGAATTATATTACAACATTCCTTTATAAGTTACGCACAATAAGATTTTACACACCTATAGGTACTATAGGTACTAATATAATAAAGCTGAAGAGTTTGTGTGTTTGTTTGAACGCACTAATCTCAAAAAGTACCAGTTCAAATCGAAAAAAAAAATGGTTTTGTAATCCATGTAACTAGGAAGGCTTTAAGCTATAGTATAACACTGTGTATGAAAAAACCGAGATCCACGCGGACTGGGTAAGTCGCATGCGGCCGCTAGTGGGTGTAAATGTTCTATGTTAAATGATCATCATGGTCTACCCATAAACGTCCCCACTGCTAGGGCATAGGCCAGCTAAATATACATCTGATGAACGAGCTAGTGTCGCTTGATGGTAAGTGATCACCGCTGCCCATGGATATCAACAACCGCACAAAGGGCGCAAATGCGTTGCCTGCCTTTAAGACTCCATACCCTCCCCAACTGAGCTCTGGCGACCTTACTCATCAGCAAACATAGCACAACAGTTACGAAGTGATGCTTCACTGTGGTCTTCTGTAAGGTTTAGGTAATTCCTTAGAGCTGTTCATTCGCGTGGGAATCTAATTTAATTTGCTTCTCGCCAATGAAACATAGCATAACACTTATTATTCCATGCCCCTCTAACCCGATATGACGACTGACTTATATATTTACGTCAATGTCTCCGTTTTATTCCTACAAGAATAAATTTCCTGTAGGCATATAAATTTGACTAGCCTACTTTCCATTTTACACTGTTCATTTAGTTTTCTGCGCGATATATTTTTGGATAACAATTCTCTTTGACCCTCGTTCTAACCTCTGCTTATTGTCTGCTCGCAAAACGTTACGATTAACATATTTTAGTAATTATAAACAAATTATAATCAAGAAAATCAACATAACCTGGAAGTGAAATAATAATTAGTATACGGTTAGTTTTCGTTGAAATTCAGATTTAACATGTTAATGATATGCAATTGCTTGGTTTTTAAATCATAGGCGCCCTAATTAATTTCAAGGTAAAACCTTTGGCACTTAATCGGAAAAACGGCATTTTAGTAGAGAAATTAACTGTCAAAGTTTAGTACTTTCAATTATTCAGTGTAAGGGGTAGAACATTGTGGATCTTCCACTCGAATGAGCCGCTCGTCTGGGGAAGTACCTCCACCTTACAGAAGACCACAGTGAAGTAGCACTTCGTAACTGTTGTGCTGTTTTGTTGGTGAGTAAGGTTTCGGTTGGAAGGGCTTGGGTATGGGGTTTTAAAGGCAGGCAACGCATCTGCAATTTTCCTTGTGCGGTTGTTGATGTCCATAGACAGCGGTGATCACTTACCATCAGGTGACCATCTTGCTCGTTTGCCACCATCTTTATCAGTCTTGCTTTACTCACAAATACATCAGATCTACAGGTCTTACGATCAGTCAGGTAGGTACGCAGTATTATATTATAAAGCATAAGTGTGTGCACAAGCACAGGTGCACTTCCTATTCCTCACTCTCATAATAGTTTGGTGGGACAGCAATCTGCCACGACTATAGACAGCTTATACAATTATAAATTCCTATTATATGTACATATATGTAGTGAAAATATCAGTGTCTTCGAATGAATTGACCTGACCTTAATAAAAATGCATCAAGTTAAAAAGAGTTATTGAAAGATAATTTCGTCCCAAATTTAAGGCACAAGATTCACCTTGGCTTAAATGAAAATACCAAAATAACCTAAAGTAGGTCACCTACAGGGCAAGTGATGAAACCTAAATGACTGATGCACACAATGTAGTATGCATTTACGTTGCATAATTGCATTCGCGAAATCGATTAAGTTGAAAGTTTAAGTTACAATTTTTGGTTTATTATTTTTAAGCATTTTACATGCTTAATATTGCCTCCGGTGTGTGGTGGTTAGAGCGCTGTGCTCAAAAACTACGAACTCGGAGGTCGTGGGTTCGAATCCCGCGGGGAACACTTTCACTTTGTGTTGGTTTTCCCAGTTTAGTTAGGATATTACAGGCTTGAATCACCTGATTGTCCGATAAGAATGATGATTCCGTGCTTCGGAAGGCACGTTAAGCCGTTGGTCCCGACTATGCTCCAAGTGGTCTGGTTTCCCTTGTGGTTACGGAGGTCAGACGACAATCGCTCCATCATAATAACCAGGCATGTCAATTCAGGATCATAGTCGCAGCGTACCCTGGGCTCCAAGGCAATGGCCGAGGATGCAACCGGGAGAGGCGCTAGGATGATGATGAATATTATTTTACCTTTATCTTACTTTTCCTTGAGTCGTATTCCTCATTACTGAGGGTCGTCGTGATCATTGTATGAAATGAAACACACAACAACTCTCTTGGCAATTTTAATGGAGTAGTTTGCCATTGTCTTCACCATTTCACACTTACTCGTAGTGTGTAGGTTTCCTCACGATGTTTTCCTTCACCGTCTGGTATGAGGTATTCCTCGAAGCGCTACCAATTTGAGGCGCTCCTAATGAGGCGCTCCTTTTTTATTCCTCGGAGCGCGCCTTTTAGTAGCGCTCCAGATAACAATTAAAAATATTAACTTTTTATTCCTCGAAGCGCTCCTATGATTGAACTTTCGAATAGAGATAAGATACTAACTGAAACTATCGATAAAAAGTAAAACGTGGTTGTTTTGTAATATTTACAAAAATTACTTTAACTATCAACTGTTTTTAAAAATTCATTTATCCATCATCATCATCTTCTAAGTTGCCTTACCAAAAGTTAGAAATTGATAGAAAAATATGTTTTCGCTTTCGGCACTATAATGTGTATTCAAAGACCAATGTTATTGTGTAATCAAAGATGTAAATAATAAATAAAACGCACAGATATAATATAAATTATGTAATAATCACATTGTAGGAACTAAATAATAATTCCAAAACAACTTTGTGTGGTGTTATTATCGTTAATACAGTTATACATTTATCATTAATAAAAATATAAATAAATTTATGGTTATGAAAGTGTAATCTGAATAGCAAAAAAATCTATGAACAAGCGAGTTAGCGAGAAGGCACATTTACATAATATGAGGCGACATATGACGTGTTTAGTCAATGTAATGATATATTATACTTTCTTTTTACTACTCTTAACACTTGTAACTATAATATTCATCATCATCCTAGCGCCTCTCCCGGATGCATCCTCGGCCATTGCCTTGGAGCCCAGGGTACGCTGTGACTATGATCCTGAATTGACATGCCTGTAACTATGCCTGGTGACTTGTAACTATAATATTATTAAATCATAATTCTCACACAAAATATAATCATTAAAAAATCTAGTTTAATTACTTTTTGTTTTGCTGTTTCATAATGTTTAGTTATATAAGTAATAACTATCATAAAAGTAAAAATCAGGAATACTAATGAGGAAAAAATTTAAAAAGTTATTATTATCTAAATATTAATTTTACAAAAAATCACAGATTGTTTCTTTGTCTCAAATAATTAAAAAGGTAAATTCTTCTGGTTTTCACAGTGTCAAACCTTAAAACTAACAGTATAAAGTAAATATTTTTAAAAAACCTCACTTAGCTTAATTTAATTAAAATCACAGATGATCCATTTTCATATTTAAATATTAAACAATTTCAAATAGGATTCATAAAATCACAGTTATAATCACATTAAGAACAATATTAAAACTAAGAGAAAGTATATAAAAAAGAAAATACCTAGCTTTAATATTAAAAATCACAGATCGTTATCTCAATTCGTACTGAATAATTAATTATTATTTACAAGGTATAAATATTAAAATCTTAATATTAAAAATACAAATTTTGTCATATGCAAGACAGCAGGTCGTGTCTTATCAGTGTAATACAATTACTACACTTGTCCTACCTCAAAAGCAAAGTGGTGGAGAGGGGGCGAAGCTTACAGGACGAAAAGAGCAAATTGGCCAATGCAGAAGATGCAAAATTTGGTAGGCATTAATTTAGACTTTTTAATATCTGATATTGATTACATTGCCACTAAAGAATTCGCCCTTAAAATATTTGCAGTATATTTTGTTACACCCTATATAAAGTAAATATTTTTAAAAAACCTCACTCGGCTTAATTTAACAAAAATCACAGATGATCCATTTTCATATTTAAATATTAAACAATTTCAAATAGGATTCATAAAATCACAGTTATAATCACATTAAGAACAATATTAAAACTAAGAGAAAGTATATAAAAAAGAAAATACCTAGCTTTAATATTAAAAATCACAGATCGTTATCTCAATTCGTACTGAATAATTAATTATTATTTACAAGGTATAAATATTAAAATCTTAACATCTCCAGGCAATGTCCTATAGAGATAGAGCCAGACACGTATTGGCATAATATATTTTCAATTATATTGTTTCTTTCTTGGGCGTGTTTTTGATTTTCGGAAACATTCATTTTTAATCTTATTTCATAAAAATTATTGCAGTAGTTTTGCAAGTAACTTTGCAAATTGTAAAAAATAATGTGTTTTACTTATCGATAAATATCGATAGTTTAGTTTCCTATCTCTATTCGAAAATCATAGGAGCGCTTCGAGGAATAAAAAGTTAATATTTTTAATTGTTATCTGGAGCGCTACTAAAAGGCGCGCTCCGAGGAATAAAAAAGGAGCGCCTCATTAGGAGCGCCTCAAATTGGTAGCGCTTCGAGGAATACCTCTCTGGTATAAGCCGCACATTTTTCGCCTTGCTATTAGTGCCTGGCCGGATTTGAACCGCCGACCTCACGCTTGTGTAGCGACGCTCTTAACACTAGGCTACCGAGCTTTTAACCAAAATTAACTTTATCTATACTTTTTAAAATTATAAACAAAAAAAATCTGATTTGAGGCGGGAATTGAACCCAGCACCTCTTGCAAGCCTGGCAAGCTTCTAACCAATCAAGCTACCGAGATCGTTAGTGGACCTGTTAGTTTTCGCTAGATGTCATTATAAAACCACAAGCCCTAATGGTACATGCTTAAGTAACTAAATGTTACGATCAAACATTTAAATCTTGAAATGCCCTGACATCAAAAATCTGTGGCAATATTTTGAAAGACGCGATGTGCGTTGGTTACTAAGGTTACTATGGGATGTGAAGCAAACGTCGCTTCTCATCGCATGCCATGTTTCAGACCGGCTTGGAGTATGGCGAGGGCAAACGATTTAAATCTATGGTTATGACGAGTGATTTTTCCAAAGGAATTATTTACTAACATCAATAACTATTAAAGGCGTGCAAAATTCCATTAACTCATTGATGATACATCGGTATTTTTCCTACAAAACGATATTTATGGCGTAATTAATGTCAGGCGAAGTTAAGTCTCAAGTTTGGTTCTTGGTTTAGTACTTTTAGTATCCGAACACACAAGGCGAAATTACGCGACCGAAGTTCGGTGGAAATGTATTGTATATGCAAAATGGCAATCAACCAGGATAAAATATAGTGAATGTGCAAGCACAGATGAACTCCCTATTCCCCCACTCTCATAGTTCGGTTACAGCAATCTGACACGACCGTAGATAGATCAGGCGCAGGATCAACGGCTTTACGTGCCTTCCGACGTACGGAGGAGCTCGAGATGAAATTTTTCGGTCACCCATCCGATGACTGGCCTCTGCGAAAGTTTCTTTACTTAGCAATCGCAGGCCGAGCGCGCTAACCACTGCGCCATAACTCCTAGCATCCATAGTACAAGCTTCAAGCTTAGTTTTGAATTAGGAAAAGTAACAGTCAATTCTGTCACCAAAAACTCAAAGTCAAATGATGAACATTATTATTTGCAAATAAACCTTATGCAGATTAGTTAAGATTGTTTTCACAAGGGAGTGTTCAAAATTGCGATGACGCGGGTGACGCAAAACTGTTTTAAATAAGTGCATTCTGCACTTATTTTTTGGGGACGTTTTTGAGACGTTGATTGTGTATCTTGGGTTTTTGTAAATCAATGTTTTAGTTTTTAAATTGTATGAATCATTGGATTCATATTCATCCTTTAACCGGACGGTTAACCAGATGGTTATCGAATGTTTTGTAATAAACACAGAAAGACAATAGCTTGCCAACTCGATAATCGATTGTACCTACTCTTAGATAATTGCAGATAATTACTTTGATTACTAAGACGTGGTGTGTAAAATGGCTATTTATACTTTTCTATTTCCTTCTATACTTATTTACTTATACTAATATATAAAGCTGGAGAGTTTGTTTGTTTGTTTGATCGCGCTAATCTCAGGAATCACTGGTCCGATTTGGTAAATTAGTCCATTTGACGAGGAAGGCTTTAGGCTATAGTTTGACATTGACAGGCCATTTGGTTGAGTTGCTAGGGACCCTGGCTACAAAACCAAGGGCCGCGTGTTCGAATTCCGCTAGGAGCAATTAATGTTTGTGTGATGAACATCGGTATTTGTACTCGAGTCATGGATGTTTATAAATGTATTTAAGTATGTCTATCCGTTCGCTAGCATCCATAGTACAAGCTTCGAGCTTAGTTTGGGGCTAGGCAATTGGTGTGTTAGTCCAAATTAAATTAAAGGATAACCAGTAGGTACCATGTGCCAGTACGGAAAAACTCAGTTTAAAAAAATAATTAATAAAATTGTTGATACAGTAACTTTTCAAAGTAAATTAACATTTTTACCAGGAATAAAACTCCTTCTGCCTAATTATAATGGATTAATTATACACAATACAGTGTGCAAAAATATTATTATTGCAAAAATTTCAATTTCAAGATTGATTAAACGGAAATAAAGCTGTTATTATGAACGAAATATAAACTTGAATCGTAATAAGTTTATTTTTAGTTGAAATGCAACGCCCCGTTGGTTTAATTAAACTATCCAAGAATATTTTTTGGTTGAGTTAGTGAAATGAAACATGCAACGGCTAAGTATTTAAGCAATGAGTACGGAGTGGTTTGCCGTTGCCTTCTCCTTTTTACAACCTTACTCACATAGATGGTATTATGGTATAATTTCCGTACATAAATGTAAACTAATATAATAAAGCATTCATGCCTTAACATACCTACCTCACTCTTTTACTATAGTTCCTCATCGACCATCGTCATCCTAGCGCCTCTCCCGGTTGCATCCTCGGCCATTGCCTCGGAGCCCAGGGTACGCTGCGACTATGATCCTGAATTGACAGGCCTGGTCATTCTAATTGCTCTTGTACTATTGTACTTACCCTACACAATTTAAAACTTGCCCTTTCTCTTAACCGGAAATTAATACTTATACTCAAATGTAATCACTATCTTAATGTGTGTTCCTAACAAATTAACTATAATTTGAAGTAATTTACAATGAAAACTTTCAAACGGTAACTGTTACTCAACAATATAACAATAATTAGTATTGCCTATGTGGGCCAAGTTCAAAAGTATTCATTACTATACTTAACTTAAGGTATACTTAATCGCAACGAAGTGGCGGAGTGTGAAATTCTTTCACTTAAAGTTATTTCATCACTTAGAATGATAACAATGGATTATTGCGAAGTAATTTGTATGTGTGTGCATACATAGTTAGTGCCGAAATAAATAAATACATTCCTAGTATTTAGTGTGGAAACACACCTAGGCGAAAAAACGCCACCGAAGAAGACGCCGTGCGTGACTACGCCTACAATGTTTTTTTAATGTTTTGTGTAGAAAATACATTGCCGCCGAACTTCGGTCGCGTATTTCACTAACAGTCCAATTGCCTAGTCTCAATTAGGCTCAAGTAGTTACAATGGTGCGCGGGCGCACAGGTGCACTCCCTATTCCCTCACTCTCATAGTTCGGTGACAGCAATCTGACACGACCGTAGAGAGATCAGGCGCAGGACCAACGGCTTAATGTGCCTTCTGAAACACGGTATCGTCATTCTTATCAGCCAATCAGGTGATTCAAGCAATGTCCTAATCAAACTGAGAAAACCGCACTAAGTGGAAGTGTTCCCCACAGGATTTGAACCCACGTCCTCAGTAGTTTTACACAAGGATTCATCTTTCAAAAAAACAAAAATATTGTTTGCAATGCAAATTTGCAAATTCTAGTCTAAAGCTAGTGTAACATAATTCATTAATTAAGTTCCACGATGAGAAATATAGGTTCTTGTTAGTAAAAAACATTTCTCACAGTAAGTAAGTAAAGTGTAACGTGTGAAATTGATCCGATATCATCTAGTTATAGATAATTCATAGTTCTCAGACATTGTCAGATGATAGATTAATTGATTTGCGGTGAAAATACAGCCAAGTTTCGTTCAAGAGTGCGAGCTTTATTTATTTATTTTATTATATTTATCTATCTTATATTTTTGTATTCCGTTCGGGTGTTTGGTCAAATTTGGATATTATTATAATTGTTTCTTCTGGTGAGTAAGGCTTTCAGTGCTCATTTGGAGAGGGTATGGGGTTTTAAAAGCAAGCAACGCATCTGCGACCCTTGTGCGGTTGTTGATGCCTATGGGCAGCGATGATCACTAACGGTCAGGTGAATGCCTTGCTCGATTACAAAAATAAATACCCAAATAAAAGGAGGAATACTGTTATTATACTAATATATACTTATACAAATAATATATTAAAGCTGAAGAGTTTGTTTGAACGCGCTAATCTCGGTACTAGTTGGATATTGAAAAATATTTTTGTGTTCGATAGTTCATTTGACGAGGAAAGTTTTAGGCTATTGGAAACCGAAATCCACGTGGACGGAGTCGCGGGCGGCCGCTAGTACCCAAATAAAAGGAGGAAAAATTGTTTTTTTTTTTTACTAATATGACTTTACACACTATAATACAAACATAAGACTAAATGTTAGTTTAAACTATACTTACGTATTGTTCTTGAAGGCACATGCTAATTATTAACATAATCATTTACATAACCATGCGTGTATACACGTGAGTAGCCGTTAGTAAATAAAAAATAATGCATAATGTACATTTTCATTCATTGGTATTTTAGAGGAAATATTAAAATGTGAATGCGCTAAAATATTAAAAACAACGGAATCATTGTTTACCTTCCGAAGGCTAAAGTTCAGTAACATAACTGATGTTTATGTTTACATTTATTTACAATTGTTAATAGACAAAAATAGATAATCGTCATGGGACAAAAAACTATTCAGATTTTTTTACAAAGGTGCATCAAATCATGTGCCTTAGTTGCTTCTTATAATATAAATAAATAAAATAAATAAATATTTCACAACATCACATACATTGATCTGACCCCGTGTTAAGTAGCTTAAGCACTTGTGTTACAGACATCAGAATCAACAGTGGTATTACAAATATACTTAAATAGATACATATAACACCCAGACCAGGACAAACAGACATGTTCATGCACACAAATGTTTGTCCTGTGCGGGGATCGAACCCGCGACCTCTTGCGTAATAGGCAACATCTTGACCATTACACCAAGCGGGTCGTCAAAAAAGTTGCTTCTTATGGCACCCTGGAAAGAATGGGGGTAGTATTGATCTAGGCTGTCTCTATACGACCATCGTAACGTAACCTTTATAAGGGAAAACAGACAATTTGGATCATAGTCGGGACCAACGGCTAAACGTGCCTTCCGAAGCACGAAATTATCATTCTTATCAGACAATCAGATGATGATGATGATGACTGCAATGTCCTAACCAAACTAGGAAAACTAACAGAAAGTGAAAGTGTTCCCCGTGGATTCATACCCACGACCTCCAAAGCTTGAGCACAGCGCTGTAACCACTACACCATGGAGGCAAAGATTCAAAGATTTATTTTCGGCAGTTGCGTTAAGCCATATCATTGGTATTTTAAAAAGGTAAATGTAGCCTCAGGCTTTTTAGGACAATGGCATCGTGTGGTTAACACCGTGTCTGTATGTTCAAAGGTCCCATTGGCCTTTGCATATTTGCATAATATCTTTCCTAGTACGAGTATGTCTGTTTAAATAGCCCAGTCTAAACTAAGCTAAGCTAAGGTCATCCTGCCACCTCCGCCTTACAGAAGACCACATTGAAGCGGCACTTTGTAACTGTTGTACTATGTGTCTGCTGGTGAGTAGGGTCGCCAAAGCTAATTTGCCGAAGGTAGGGTTATAAAAAGACAGCGACTGTTGAGGAGTTGTTGATATCCATGGGCAGCAGTGATCACTTACCATCAGGTAAACATCTTGCTCATTTGTCCTCCCGCTTAAATATAAAACTAAAAGTTTTCAAATCGACAATTTAGCAAACAAAAATGATAGTTATCGCAATCGTGAAGAAAGTTCAAAATACAAATTACTTTGTGTAAATGAACATGCCTACTTTTTAAGTGTTCTACTGCCTAAAACCTTCCTCAAATATTTTTTCAATTCGAACCAGCGGTTCCTGAGATTGTCGCGTTCAAACAAAAACCAAACCAACTCTTCACCTTTATTATATTAGTAAAGTAACAGTGCTAAGCCAAAATATATTTAAAAAAAATGTATCCAAGTATATAGATGTATGATGTATGTTAATCCGTCGTCTAGCGTCGTCGTACTAGCTCTTCTTAAATATACTACATGGGACCGTGTAATCGTTCAAGGTTATTCAAATATTGTACAATACTTGCGTTCATAGTTTGTGCAGATCAATCGTCTCAATTTCAATGGCAAAGGTCATGGGTACAATTCCCGCTTTAAATATAATTCATATTATCTTAACGTGATAGAATTCGTAACAACATGAAATTCATGACTAGGTACAGAGAGTGTCGTAATAAGCGACTAAGGCAAATTCCGGGGCATGGGCAGCAGCGTTCCCCTGTGTTGTATCGTTCACCATACTGCGGTCACCAACCCGCCTGCCCAGCGTGGTGACTATTGGCATAACCCCCATTTGGAGAAGGCCTATGTCCAGCAGTGGACTGCAAAAGGCCTATTAGATGATAATGTTGTTGCTATGAGCCAAAACCATATGACTTACGAATGACGCACCTTACAATTAAACAGTTTGTTTGCAATCGGAGTTAAAGATTAACACGTTGACGATAATTTGACGTAAGAGGTTCCCCGACCCAAGATAATAAAGCTGAAGAGTTTGTTTGTTTGATCGCGCCTATCTCAGGAACTACTGGTTCGAATAGAAGCAATATTTTTGTGTTGTATAGTCCATTTGTCAAGAAAGGCTTCAGGCTATAAACCACTATGTGTGCGAAAACCAAAATCCATGCGAATGGAGTCGCGGGCGGCCTCTAGTAGAAAGATTATCTTGTCAAAGGCATGAAAAGATGACTTTTAAAATCTACATTAATCATTGAAATGTAAAATGTCAGCAGAAGTGGGTTATCAAGCCATGACCTCTCACTTACAGGACATTATCAATATTCTAATCTTATTTCTTGCTCATTTTGACACCATAATAAATGACCTAGGGTAAGTTCGCCGGTTCGCGTCCATCGCCCGGTTCGCGTCCACTTTTTTTTTAAATCCTCGAAAATAAGTAAACTGCTACATCAATCAAAGGAAAAATCATTACCCCTTGTACCTGTATGTTTAATAGGCTAGCACATATAAACAAAAGGTCCGTTCGTCAAACCAAAATAAAATGAAAAAATAATTTGTCCTTGCTGTTCAACGAAAAGTGCGCGAACGCGGGATTTTAAGAAAAAAAATAGTGTGCAGCGGCGCGTTCGATGGTAAGTATTTTATTGTTTCATATGTATTTTGGGAAACTTAAATATTTTTAAACTTTTATATTGAAAAGAGGAATAATATTAATTAAGAATTTGTTTATGTTTTTTATATTTAACTAAGAAAATAAGGTGGACGCGAATTAATACATCAAATTTTTAAAATTTCCACTTTGCGTCCGGGTGGACGCATACTATAAACATAATAGACCAAATTGCGTCCACTATGTATTTTTGTTTAAAACAATTGACTTTCTTGTACAAATAGTTTAAATGCTTACATTCTTAAATGAAAAGTGAATATAATTTCTTAACCACTTTTTTTGCCTTCTTTTTGATTTTCTGGCAGTTACCGCGACGTTGGTTCTTTGATGTCCTTAGACGACGAAAGAATTCTCCCATTGGAAGATATTGCATCAAACCAATATTAAGTGATGAAAGGAAACTCTCGCGAAGGAACTTTCTCCAGAAATTCCTTTGACTTCATCATCAGCACCAACTGTATCGCTGCCATCTTTTATACCCTCAGAGTCTTTATTACAACCATTTTCAGCCACTACACAAAAAGGAACCACTGATTAATTTAAACACCACCTGATGCTGACCAGCTGACATGTATTTTTTAACAATGCCGGAAAAGATAATCCCAGTACTCCAGCAACCATACCTTCTGCTGCATGAAGAAAGTAGGTATTAGGAAAGAAAAGCAGGAAGCGCATTATTATTAACCAATACTGATCTTAGATTAAAATTAGGTTTCGTCCATTGCAGTGGAAGGGTGGAGGGGGTCCTTAAAAAAATCACGCAATTTCACAAGGGGGGAGGGGGCGTAGTAATATATTATGTTTATTTTGTTTCCGGCAAATATGTTGTGATGTGAAGACATTAATAATAAAATTATGTTCATCTAGTGTTGTAGCATGAGGAGGGGGGGGGTCTTAAAGCTCATGTATCACCAAGGGGGAGGGGTGTCAAAAATGGCCTAAAAATACATCACATAATAAATGGACGGCCCCTTAACATACATAGTTATCTAATCTTAAGTTCATTCATTGTTGAGAATTAATTATTTAAAATGATTACAATGTTAATTTTTAATTAAAATTTATATTCTTAAATAAAGACACTGATAGAATACAATCTTTCTTTAATTTTTATTCATATCACCTCTATAATCCTTTACTAAACTGGTGGACGCAAACTGGTCCATGGGTGGACGCAATCTGGATTTTCGTGGACGCAAACTGGGAAAACACTAAATTCCGATATTTTAATTTTTTTCTAATAAATACAAAGTGTTTTAAGCAAATTTGAAAGTTAATCTTAAAATAGACTATATAGTGAACTTATTAAATAATTTTGAGATAGATACTAGTGCTGGGTTATTTTTATTTTCGCCGTCAAACTTGGGAACTGCACTAAATGGACGCAAACAGGCGAAATGACCCTATATCGTAAACCATTGTAAAACATCTTCAATATTACAATAATTGTATTATTATGTTTGTAAGATCTTCTTGCGATTGATAAAATTTGACCGCAGACAGATGCCGATGGAAACTTTGCCAAGCAGTGGGACAATATTGCTTAATAAAAAAAAAGATAATTAATACAATTTTATTGATATGTAACAGGTTAGACAGCTACCTCATTGGTGTATTGGTTAGAGCGTTGAGATCTAAACCTCAAAGGTCCTGAAGATGAAGATTTCTTGTTTCGAAAGGCACGTAAACCCGTTAGTCTCCGACTATACTCTTTGATCAATAGTGCTGAAAGACTGGGATTGATTCCAGCATGTGTCAATGTTTTCTCTTAACGAGATGATACAAAACTGGTTGTCTGTTCTCTTCAAATAGCGTCGACAAGAATGGTGACAGGAGATTAACGTTTTGCGGGCCACGTGAAAAATGGGACGAAACGCAGAACAAAAAATAATAAATTATTGAATTCAGTGTTTCGTCCCTTTAGGACGAACGTGTTGTGGGACGAAACACTGAACGAGTCCACGTTAACAAGATTGTGTCAATTATATCCTTGGATGAATGAGATCCTAACACCGCCCATTCGACATAAACATATACATACATATATAAATGAGGAAATATCAGATTTATACAAGTGTGCATCATCGAATTTGTGACCTCGGAAATCCTTATTCGCAACCACTACTCCTACCAAATCGGTCTTTCCATCCACCCACACTAACTTCTTTGACGTAGTAAGTTTAAATATTACCAAATTCATTATTTAATAGCGGCCGCCCGCGACCCCGTCCGCATTGTTTTTTCGGTTTATGCACACATATGTAGGTATATAGTATAGCAGAAAGCCTTCCTCGTCAAATGGACTTTCCTACCCAAAAATAATATTTCAAATCGGACCAGTAGTTCCTGAGATAAGCGCGTTGTTTGAACGCGCTAATCTCAGGACTAACTCTTCAGCTTTATTGTATTAGCACGTATTAGTATAAGAAACAGATTTACATCGAAAATATGACGTGAGGTCATTAGTTCAACATTGCATAGTAAATATTTCTACGTGCGTATTTAAAACTTGCTCAGTGATAGAAAACATAGTACCTAGGTAAGGAAATCATTTCAGTACCCATATGGCACCAACTTATAATAGGGTATTACACCAATTTTTGAAAACTGCTTAAAATCAATCTTTGTGCCGTAATGTACTACCAAATATTTTATTTTGATTTTTAAATACCGATAAACGGTCTAAATTTATGTTTAAAATTAGGAATTGACATTGACGTGCGAAAACGCTAGCCGCCATGACGTTTCACTCGGTTAGTGAAATAGTTAGCAAAACGTACCAACATTAGTCATAAAAACTATCGGTGTGACGTCATATCGGATTCTAAAATGGCTTTTGCTGTTTTTGACACATTTAAAACAGATTAAAAATGTCGATCTTTAAAATTAAATTATTAAATTTACGCATTTGATTTTGGTGAGATATCAACGTTTTTAGGGTTCCGTAGCCAAATGGCAAAAAACGGAACCCTTATAGTTTCGTCATGTCTGTCTGTCTGTCTGTCTGTCTGTCTGTCTGTCCTGGCTCGTTCTCCGCCGTTTCTGAACCGATTGCCACGAAAATTGGTGGAGAGATGTATAGTGATAATTCAAGAATTGGTTTTTAAAATAATCGAAAAATAATTATTTTTACCCCCCCTCCCATACAACGAAAAGTAAATTCGAAAAAAAAACTTCGACTTACCCCATCGTGTGGGGTATCGTTAAAAAGGTATTTTTAAATACAATAAAACTTGCCTTGAAACCATGTCGATCAAACACCCCAGTCTCGAGATATATTAATACAAAGTTAAAATTAGAGCGTCCCCCCCCCCTTAACTTTTGAAATACTATTACAATAATTTTGAAAAAAATGTCGTGTATACCTCCAAGTAAGTACTTTCAACGAAAACTATAGCGAACTCTGTATCATACATAGTTATTTTTTTACAACTTGACCAACTTATGACGTGCAGTTGCCCTTACTAAATGGTGTCTTAAGCGGTCGGGCTATCTTTTATTTATTTTGTTCAAAATCTATCACATAAATGCATTTTTATATTTTTTCTTACATGGTGTAAAATACCCTATTGTATTAATTACCCCATCTCTTCCCGTGGGTGTCGTAAGAAGCGCCTAAGGCACATTCCGGGGGATGGGCAGCAGCGTTCCCCTGTGTTGTATCGTTCACCATACTGCGGTCACCAACCCGCCTGTCTAGCGTGGTGACTGTGGGCATAACCCCATGGGGAAGGCCTACGAATGGACTGTAACATCGTAGACGTACATTATCAAGAAGTAGGTATTTAGTACTTGGGTCTAACCTAGATTTCCCAGTGCTCTCGTCTAGACTTCAATTAACTCTTACGACAATGACAGACAGATTATAGGTTAATCAGTAGGTATTACTTGCACATTTCGCTGCGCGGTAGAGGAATGGCCAAGTTAGATTCTCGATATGGTATGCCTTAATTTGTTTTTCAATATGCACTGTCTTTCACAACACACAAACACAAACTTTGTGTTTGTGTATTGGGTTTTTGTAAAGAGTTTAGCCAAATCCTAGTGGGAAATTGAAAAATCTTAATATAAATTATAAATTATTTACTTGGACTATTATACCAATTGCCTAGCCCCAAACTAAGCTCAAAGCTTGTACTATGGATGCTAGGAAATGGATAGACATACTTATAATATACTTTCATAAACATTCTTGTCTCGAGTACATAGTAAATGTATGTCGATGTTCATCACACAAATATTTGCCCCTAGCGGGATTCAAACCCGCGGCCCTTGGCTTTGTGACTGTGGTCTCTAACCAGCCTGTCAAATTTCTTATATAAATAGGATTTTATTACTAGAATACATTGAAATTACTTATACCTCCCACATCCTTCCGACATCGTTCAACGCGACAACAGTTCCATCGACATCGTCTAGATGACTGGCAATCCACCACTGTGCGTTTCTCCAGAAACTTCTTGCCACGCACAACCAAACTGTGGAATCAACTGTCGCCTGAGGTATTTCCGGACCGATACGACCTCCTCACCTTCAAGAAAAGAGCGTACTCCCTTCTAAAAGGCCGGCAACGCATTTGTGACTCCTCTGGTGTTGCGAGTGTCCATGGGCGGCGTTGATTGCTTACCATCAGGCAATACGTCTGCTCGTTTGCTGCCCTATAATATATAAAAAAAAAAAAAAAAAAAAAAAAAATTATTAAGTAAGACGTATAATACCCATGATGGCATAAGGATATAACCGAGTTATGATCTCAAAGTGTTTAATATTCTTGAAGAGCCTCGTGCACACACCATATGATCGTTTTATTATTGTAATGAATTTACATATGGTCATATTGTACACCAGGGTTGTGCAATATTCTGCATTACAACCTAGATAACACAATAAAAATAAATTTCTTGGACTAACACACCAATTGTCCAACCCCAAACTAAGTCCAAAGCTTGTTGTACTTTGGATGCTAGACATATTTAAACGGATAGACATATTTAAATACTTTTTATATACAAATATATGTAGATACACACACCCAGACCAAGTACAGGAACAGACATGTTTATGCTAAATGTTTGTCCTGAGCGTGGATCGAACCGACGACATCTTACTCTTAAGTTAACAACTCTTACTTAGTCTAGACCATCACACCCAGCGAGATATAAAGTTAAGTATCAGCCTATTCATGTCCCACTGCAGGGCAAAGGCCTGCATCATATGAAATCATTTTCGTTTCAAAGATGGGTCTTGGCTTAATCAACACGCGTGCCAAATGCGGATTGGTGATCACAAACCCGGGCTGCGATCGTAAAAACCGTAACAAATTTTACCCAAATGCAAGAAAAATTCATGCTAAATTAATTTAAAAAAAACCTTTATACTTCATACTACTTGCTTACTACTCGTTCAGTGTCAATGACATTTCATTGAAAAGATACAAACAACTGGTTTTCGAACTTACGTTACGCAGAATCGAACAATTTCTTTATTGATTTCTTCATCATCCTAGCGCCTCTCCCGGTTGCATCCTCGGCCATTGCCTCGGAGCCCAGGGTATGCTGCGACTATGATCCTGAATTAACAAGCCTGGTTATCACAATGGAGCGACTGTCATCTGACCTCTGAAACCCTTACAAGTAAAACCAGACCGTTTGGGACCAGATCATAGTCGGGAACAACGGCTTAACGTGCCGTCCAAAGCATGGAATCAACATTCTTAAGATACATACCTTTATACCTACATCTTACTTACCGATTTCAATGTTTTGTAATCATTTAGTTTTTATTAATTGATTAATTAAATGTTTACTATTCCCATTGATTTTGACAACTACTTATATCTTTGTTCCTATATTGGACAGTAAAGATTTTCCGGGATGATTCAATCTAAAGGTGTTTGTATGATTTAATTAACTTCTTTTTACCTACTTTTTTGATTGACCGTATTAGTATGTAGTTTAGACAGCCCTATCTTAGACATATGTATGTTACATACATAACATACCTTAGACATACGTAGCTCTTATGTGAATAACATTTGTACTCGTGGATTCCTCCGAAGCGCACTTCAATAACTACGGACAAATCGAAAATCGTGGGTTCGAATTCCGGGTCGGCCTAAAATTTGTGAATGGGACTTTCTTGTTGGGAACATGTAGTTTAATAATGTAGTTATGAGTGTGTATAAACATATGATTGGTCAAGGATTTTCTTATGTATAATGTAAGTACCTACTTTAGGAATTGTACAATATGTTTATTTATTGGACGTTTAGTACGTTTTACCCCTTTTCTTCCCTCCCATGGGTGTCGTAAGAAGCGACTAAGGCACATTCCGGGGGCTGGGCAGCAGCGTTCCCCTGTGTTGTATCGTTCACCATACTGCGGTCACCAGCCCGCCTGCCCAGCGTGGTGACTGTAGGCATAACTCTTTAGGTTTAGTTGAATTGTTACTGGTCCCGAAAGAAAACTGTGACATTATTTTGTTTGTCGTGACGTACATACATTTTGTGAGTCGCCAAATCGGCTAGTGCTTTCCGCCTGCGGTTTCACTCGCGCGTTATTTCTTGCTCCCACATTTCCGGGATGAAACGTTACCCTATGTTCACCGGGGATAGTGAAGCTAGCCAACAGTGAAAGAATTAATCAAATCGGCCCAGTGGCTTTTGAGTTTATTCGTTACAAATAAAAATACAGATCTTTCCTCTTTATAATATTAGTGTAGAAGTGTACATATTAGTGTACATGTAGATGTAGATAAGTAGAGATTTTTTCGTTAAGGAACAATTAAAAATCAAGCTTTAGTCAGCTTGGGGTGAAATAGTGGTGTATTTTCGTTATAGTAATGTGAAAGTAGGTCTTTTGTGCGGATAAAAAACGTTTTTATACGACCTTTGGTCAAGTGATTCACACATCCTTGGAAAAATATTGCAAGCCTTAATTGTTACTTAAGTCAAGGCTAAATACTAGTGTATAAGGTTGCCTCTGAAGAGTTGTGGCGCAGTGGTTAATGTTCGGTCGGTCTGTGATTGTTGAAATTAAGCAACTTTCGCAAGGGTCGGTCATCGGATGGTTGACCGACATTTTTTATCTTGGTTACCTCTGTGGTTCGGAAGGCATGTTAAGCTGTTGGTCCCGTCTGCATAAGCAGTCTAATTTGAATACGCAGTTTATTCAGGCATACATTTTTTAATCACCTAATAAAAAGACATGGCGATGAAAAACTATAAAATTTTCAAGATAGTCTATAAAGCCATATTTATTTATTATAGCGGCCGCCCGCGACTCCGTCCGCGTGGATTTCGATATCCAATAGCCTAAAGCCTTCCTCGTGAAATCCAAAACAATAAGAATTTTTCAAATCGGACCAGCAGTTCTTGAGATTAGCGCGTTCAAACAAACAAACAAACAAGCAAACAAACATACAAACAAACTCTTCAGCTTTATTATTAGTATAGATTCTCTCCGACACAACAAACTTCCAACAAAATAAAGTATTTTAGTCTGAAATAAATGACATTCAATTTTATTTAATATAACTATTTACGACACAACACGTATTGAATATTATTTTTGATTTGCTTATCTTATGGCAACAAATAGAATATTAAATAAAATATCTTGTACTTGGCAACCCTATCCATCTTGCCCCAAACAGGACTGGAATCTTGAACCCTTGCAATAATGCAGTCAACCTTCAGGTGTAAGCGAAATATAATATGAAAAATAAAAGATGCTGCACCCACCTGACGCATGTGCATACGATTTTGTATCTTATTGGCCTTAAAATAAAGCTGAAATTGAATGAAAGAGGATGAGTGCTTTAAAAATTGTTCCTTATGAAGGTTTACTTTACTTATTGTAGATTATAAAACAAGAAAAATCCCTATGCTGTCCACGTTAATTCATTTCTAATTAAAATACCTTAATCAACCATATTTTAATAAAAAATATTAACACTAGGAATCCGCTCCGGCTTCGCTCGTACAATGCTGGTACTTCAGTAGCTATATTAAGAAGATGCATGTATTACATTAACCTTCCTCTTTAATAACTCTATGTGTTAAAAAAACCGCACGAAAATCAGCTGCGAAGTTTTAAAGATTTAAGTATAGTTGGGAGTTTGGTATCCACAATTTAACCAAAGAGTTTGGTATCGATTTGAATGTTCACAATAATTACAACTGCGCCGGAGGCACCGTGCAGAAACTGTATAGGGCGCTAAAATCCCGATTTTTTTTCTGTGGTTTGTCAGTAAAATTTGACATTTAGCGTGAAAGTTTCGAATATGAGTCACTAGATGGCAGAATAAGGCACCGTGTTTTCCGTGGTTTGACAGTAGAATTACCGACATTGAGAGTAAAAGTTTTGAATATGAGTCACGAGATGGCAGAGTCATCGCTACGCACGGTGCCTGCCTATGCAGTTATTCCTGTTTGACTAAACAAAATCAAAATCATCACATGTTGACACATTTCATGTTACGTAGTATAATAATTTATACATAATTACCTACATTACTAGTATTGCATTATTCAATAGACTTCAAACAGATTGACGTCAGTTTGGGTGAGATTTCCATACAAACTTATGTATTGTTTTTACCAATTGAAACATCTTCACACAATTATGTTAAAATATAAATAAATAAAATCCTGGCCTTACACACCAATACGACCCCAATGGTCATGACGTTGCCTACTACGCAAGAGGTCGCGGGTTCGATACCCGCCCAGGACAAACATTTGTGTGCATGAACATGTCTGTCTGTCCTGGTCTGGGTGTTATTTGTATCTATTTAAGTATATTTGTAATACCACTGTTGATTCTGATTTCTGTAACACAAGCGCTTAAGCTGCTTAACACGGGGTCAGATCAATGTACCTATGTGATGTTGTGAAATATTTATTTGTTATTATTTATTGGGTATTCAATAATTGCCTAGCCCCAAACTAAGCCCAAAGCTTGTGTGAGTACTATGGAAGCTCGGGAATGGATAGACATACTTAAATACCCACATAAACATACAAATGACGATGTTCTTTACACAAATATTCGCCCCTCGCGGGATTCAAACCCGCGCCCCGTGGTTTTGTAGCCAGAGTCAACTCTATTTGTTTTGACATTTTGTAAAATGAAATTATGTTAAAATTCCTAAGTATACTTAGATATTAAATGGCGACGATAGTTTTTTACAGAAATCCACAAATCTTTAAAATGTCCCTAGCCTGAGTATTGAACCCAACACCAATAATTAAACAAATAGTCCAATCGTCTAGTGGTTTGAAAACCATTCTATTATTTTTTCATTCTTGTTAATAAAAATAGTAACCAATTATGAAGACTATCGTACACGGAAGTCTTTTAAAATGTTAAAAATAATCTTGGTAGGTATCCATTAAAGGGCTTAGAAACCAATTAAAAAGATAACTTTTCTTAACAGTCATAAAACATTGGAAATTTATTAACATAGTAGATAACTATTTTGTGCGACCGTTCCCAAATATGTTCATTCAACCGCCTACATAGATTGTTGGCACAGCCAAAGAACGTAGGTTTATGTTCACCGGGGATAGTGTAGCTAGCCAACAGTGAAAGAAAAATACCGATGTGCATCGCACACACAACCATTTGCCTATAGCGGGATTCGAACCCGCGACCCTCGGTTTTGTAGCCAGGCCTATGTCGTCATAGATTATGTCCAGAGACTTTATTTTGTTTTAACCGACTTCAAAAAAGGAGGAGGTTCTCAATTCGTCTGTATGTATAATTTTGTATTAAACCGTATTTAATTTGTATCTGTTTATTGGTAAATAAATGTTTTTGTATTTTGTATTTGTATTTGAACGAGACAATGTATTTCTCACAATCAAACATGGAAGCGGATTTTAACACGTAAATCTAATAAATATTGCAAAACATACAATTAATTCGTGTAATAGGACTATTTATATGCAAGCAAGATGGTCCCATATGGTATGGTGTACACTGTACATCGATTGACCCCGAAATTAAACAGTGGCAGGAAACCAATGCGAAGTAACACTGGGTAACCATGAGCAGTTTTGCTTAGATCCTGTTTACAGAAGACCACAGTGAAACAGTACTTCATATATAGTACATAAGTCATACATAAGTACACTTATTTTAATGTGCTTATGCGAAACATTAGAATCTTGATACATTCAATGTCAATGTCGAAAAACCCATCCAAATTCAGTGCGTTAATTTAAAAATTCATGTAAACGGAAAGTGACTTTTACTACGTAAAAGGACCTACATTATTATAGTGTTATTTTAGGTACCTACGTCGACATAAACAAATTCAGCAAAAATGCTGGAGAGCGATGGTGGCTCAGTGGTACGGATGGCGCCTCACATACGTGAGGTCCGCGGTTCGAATCCGGGCCCACACCTCTGGATTTTTCGAAATCTATGTGTGGATTTGTGCCATTAGCTCGGCGGTAAGGGAAAACACCGAGATGAAACCTGCACATTCAGTGATTTCTGACTTTAGTTCAGTTAGATTTTAATGTGTAACCATGATCCAATCTGTCTGGTTCCCCTCTATGGGTTACGAAGGTCTGATGTCAGTCGCTTCACTGTAATAACCAGACTTGCCAAATCCTGGATCATGGTCAAAGCGGACCCCGCATAGAAAAACGGAATAAACGCTAGGAAGAAGCTCACTAATGAAATGGGGTAGGTCATCCTACTCGTGATCATAGGTAGGTTTTAAATCTCAGTTAATAATGCTTTTCATTTATTTATTTTATAATTATATAAAAGAGCAACTTTCGAGTTTCTTGCCGCTTTTTCTCGGTAGTTGACTGCGTTCCGAACTAAGTCGGTGGTACCGTGGTAGATTCATTAATCTACCACGGTACCACCGACTTAGTTTATTTTATAATGATATTGTGATATCATTGACGATTTATAAGTGCCTCAATGAGGCCTACGCAAATGAAGTATATTTCAATTTTAATTCTTAAACTTTCGCCTTTATAATAGTAGTAGGCTATTATAAAGGCGAAAGTTTGTATGTATGGATGTATGGATGTTTGTTACTCTTTTCTCGTAAAAACTACTGAATGGATTTGAATGAAACTTTACCACAATATAGCTTATACATCAGAATAACACATAGGATATTGGAAATCGAAATCAAAGCGGACGGAGTCGCGGGCGGCCGCTAGTTAGATAATAATAATAATAAGATAACAAATTATTTCCAAATAAATTAATGGTCCTTTTTTTCTTCCCCAGATAAAACCCACAAAATGGCGCCATCTATCAGCGTGCGGGAGTACTACTCCGGCAAGACGCTGTTCATAACAGGATCCACCGGCTTCATGGGGAAGGTTCTGGTGGAGAAGCTTCTCCGATCCTGTCCGGACGTGAGGAAGATATACTTACTCATGAGGTCCAAGAAGGGGCACTCGAGCAAGGAGCGCCTCGACGGTTTCGTGAATTGCCGGGTAAGCGCCATCTTTTGATGAGTAGCGGAACTAATGTTTTTTTATTTTCAAAAGTCAAAATTTGTTTGTGGGTCCGCGACGCTCTCGGCCGGTTTTCAAATTATACAATTTATATTTAAAATTTGAAAAAGTATTTTTGTGAATAGAAAACTTTATGAAAGTAATAAATAATTTTTGTACTGTATAAAGTTTATATTTCTAGCGGTGATAACTTACCATCAGATGACTCTCTTGTTCGTTCGGACCTATCCTTACTAATATTATAAATCGCAAAGTGAGATTGTTTGTTTTTTTGTTCCGCTTTCACACCGTTACTACTGCACCGAGTACACTGAAAAGTCGGGATTTAATAATAGAGTTTTTTATCTCTGAAAAATTTATGTTCCCGAGGGAAAACTGAAATATTGATTGCAATATAACCGAATTTCACGATGGCGAAGCTGCGGTTGGAAAACTAGTTCCCTATTATCCCTAACTAGTTAGGCCTTGGCATCTGTCACAGATGTTTCAAGTGGCATCTCGCAAATTGCGACACCGGCTCGTACAGACCTATGCGGGAAAAGATTTTACGTCCGCAGGTACCACAAGAAGTACCGGAGTTCCCTATATATCATTAAACAAAACCCAACCCATTCCTCCCAGGTGTTCGACAGCCTGAAGAGCGAGCACCCCGAGCAGTTCTCCAAGCTGCAGGTGATCCCTGGAGACATCCTGGTGGAGGACCTCGGCCTCTCGCCCGAGGATCGAGAGCTGCTGCAGAAGGAAGTCCAGGTCGTTCTGCACTGTGCTGCTTGTGTCAGGTGAGTTAGACATATTTACTCAAAAATCCCCTGTGTTTACTTACATACATATGTTATAAACCCATAATTATCATTACCGGCATTTATCTATTAAAATTATAAATTTTTGCTAAGATTGAACATGTAAACAGATGGATCTTTGAGTTAGAGTGCTTATACAAGATATTTATTAAGCTTAAAATGTCGTACATAGTGATCTTATGGCGAAGCGGGTTTTCAAACATTTTGTCAGACATTTGATAACTATTCATGTTTAACTTGGCCCATTGCAATAAAAATCTTAGATTTCATTTTTATGCTTCCAGATTCGACATGTTCATTCGTGACGCCGTCAATCTCAACACAGTGGGGACGAAACGAGTGTTAGATCTAGTCACAGGCATGAAGGAAATTGAGGTAATAATATTATAAAGTGGTAGAAAAGTTTAAACGTTTAAAGCGAAATCCCAGGGCAACACTATGGAACATAAACAACAATTAATTTCATTTGCAAAAAAGTAATATATATATAGGTTTTTGAACATAATTTTTTATTATTTATTATTTATTTATTAATCATACAGTGCTTCACATAACAATAACAAAAGTCCCAAAACTATTTTCATAGTTTGTCTGTGGGATCACGAGTCTCTAACTTATATATTTAGGTAATCCAAAGTATCTAATAAATATCTTTTAAGTTTTCTTTTAAATATCCTTTTATCTTGTTCCCGTCATTGTTATTTCTCATTTGTATTGATGTTTTCTCGTCATGGCCTGTCATGATATTCCTTGGTCTTCCCAGGTGTTATGTTAACATTAATTTCTCTATCTTTCCAGGTATTTGTCCACGTGTCCACCGCCTACTGCCGCTGTGAGGTGGACGTGCTGGAAGAGCGCGTGTACCCCGCCAAGCACAAGCCTCACCATGTGATGAACTGCGTTGGATGGATGGATGATGAGCTGCTGACACATCTTGAGCCCAAGTATGTAGTTATTCAGTATTCCCTCACTCAGTGACGGTTTCAACTCTACCAGAGCGAGATTTCTACAGCCCTCTATGGTCGGGGTTCCTGTGGCCTTCGCCCTACCCTAAAACCGCTACTGCCCTCAAATCATTCTCATAGTTTGTCGGGACAGCAATCTCCGACTGAAGAGAGATCAGGCAATGGACCAACAGCTTGAAGTGCCTTCCGAAGCATGAAGGAGCTCGAGATAAACATTATTCGGTCGGCCATCCAATAACCGGCCTTTGCGAAAAGTGCTTCACATGGCATATTAGTGCTTCGCATTCCAAAAGCATTAACCACTGCCCCATCGAGATTCTTCGAGTATACTGTTTTTTTTTTACATTTTAAGCCGGTACTAATAAATTATTTGTACCGGCTTAAAATGTCTCTCCTCCACCATCGGCCATTGCATCAGAGCCGAGGGTACGCTGCAACTATTATACCGAATCAAGCAGCCTGGTTGATACAATCGAGCAATTGCCATCTGCCCTTAGTAGCCCTTCAGGGCAACCAGACAATTTTGATGATTGTCGAGACAATCAGGTGATTCGAGCCTGCAATGTCCTCACCAAACTTGGAAAACCGACTAAAAGTGACAATGTTAAATGCGGAATTTGAACCCAGTACCTCCGAGGTTTTTGCTGTGTCTAACCACTACTATTTTCACAGATTGATCGAGCCTCAACCTAACACATACGCGTACACAAAATCACTGACAGAGGATCTCGTCTACCAGCACGAAGGAAAGTTTCCTATTGTCATAGCACGGCCATCTATTGGTGAGTAGCAGAACTAAACTGTTTCCATTTTTAGCCGCGTTGGCGCTAGTAGTAAAACATTTATTTAATTATTAAAAACTCACAAACATAACAGAAAAAGACGATATGATGGTGAGTTGTAAAAAACAATGTAAATAACACATTTACACATTCTATGAGCTTTTTCGGTGAACTCTAAAACGAATCTAGTTGCTCAGCCGTTGAGCATTCGTAAAGCTCACACGAGCAATATGAGAAATCATGTTTCCAAATTTTTACCGCATTGGCGCTAATACATAGTAATACATGAGAAGTCTTTGTTTCCTTTGACCGCATTGGCGCTAGTAGTAAAAACAAGATTTTTTTCCAAATTTTATCCGCATTTTTTAAATAATAGCACGGTACATTTCCGAGTGGTGGTATACAAAATAGAGCCCTGCCATGACAAAGGACGTGGTACCAAAATTGTAGCCTATCTATTGGCGATAGCAGGCAAAATTGTGTGTGCTTTTACGTATCTGTTGTTCTTATTTGTGTTATTTTGCTTTACAGTGACATCAGGCTTTAAAGAACCAATGCCCGGATGGGTGGACAACCTTAACGGTCCCACTGGACTTCTGATAGGAGCTGGTAAAGGTAAATTGTCGTTGCTCCTATAATTTAATTTTTATTTATTGCCAGAGTTTATTGACAGGCCCGTTGGTCGAGTGTTCAGAGACCTTGGCTACAAAACCAAGGGTCGAGGGCTTAAATCCCGCTAGGGGCAAATGTTTCTGTGATGAACAGCGGCATTTGCACGCGAGTCATGGATGTTTATAAATGTATTTAAGTACTAGCGGCCGCCCGCGACTCCGTCCGCGTGGATTTCTTTTTTTCGAAATAAAAAGTAGCCTATGTTCTGTCTCAGGGTCTAAAGATTGTCTGTACCAAATTTCATCAAAATCGGTTGCGAGGTTTAAGCGGGAAAGCGTAACAGACAGACAGACAGACAGACAGAGTTACTTTCGCATTTATAATACTAGCGGCCGCCCGCGACTCCGTCCGCGTGGATTTCGATTTCCAATATCCTATGTGTTATTCTGATGTATAAGCTATATTGTGGTAAAGTTTCATTCAAATCCATTCAGTAGTTTTTACGTGAAAGAGTAACAAACATCCAGACATCCATACATCCATACATCCACACATCCACACATACAAACTTTCGCCTTTATAATAGTAGTAGGATAGTAGTAGGATTAGTTAGGATGTCTATCCGTTCCCTAGCTTTCATAGTAGAAGCTTCGAGCTTATTTTGTGGCTAGGCAATTGGTGTGTTAGTCCAAGACATTTATTTTAACCGTTTGTATATTTTTTTGAAGCATTTTTCGTGCTATTTATTATAACACCATTTTTATCCATATTTTTTAAAATAATAATTCTAAACAAAGAAAACTTCGTCATGCATGTCTACTAACAGTCTTGGTAGCTTAGTGGTCAGAGCGCTTGCCTGGATTGCAAGAGGCACTGGGTTCGATTCCCGCCTGAGCCCTGAGCAACCTTAGATCTGATGTATTTTTAATCCTACTACTATTATAATGGCGAAAGTTTATATGTATGGATGTATGGATGTTTGTTACTCTTTCACGTAAAAACTACTGAATGGATTTGAATCAAACTTTACCACAATATAGCTTATACTTACATCAGAATAACACATAGGATATTGGAAATAGAAATCCACGCGGACGGCGGAGTCGCGGGCGGCCGCTAGTAACATAATATATTAGAATTTGGGGCGAGGCATTTGGTGTGTTGGACCAAGGTATTTATTTATTTTATTCATTTATTTATTAATCATAACCTTCTTCCATCTGTTACAGGAGTGATCAGATCAATGTGGGGCCACAAAGACGTGATTGCGGACGTGGTCCCCGTCGACATGGTCGTGAATGCCTGCATAATACTCGCCTACAACGCTGCCATTGAGAAGTAATTACTAGCTTATCTTGTCCTCTTGTCCTATCATAACAATATATCAACTTCAAATTCAAATTCAAAATATCCTTGAAATCTCTCTACAACCTACTAAAGGACTTAGGATTACCAAGATCTAATATTAGCTCCTTACTGGAAAGAGCAACTAAAGCCGCTCTACTCGGCTCCTACCAAATATGGTTGGGAAGGGAGAGGAATGTCATCGGTGAAGGTGATCGTTAGTATACTTTATAGGGGCCCCTTAAACCTACACGCTGGGTCGAAAGTCCCAGGCGCCGACTAACATTCCTCTCTGTTCCACGCGATAGCTAGCTAAGAAATTCGTCTCTATTAACATAGGCTTCATACAAGCACTCATTAAAGCACTCATTAATCGTCAGAAAACTACAAAATAATGACTCTACCACCGATTCTGAAGGCAGTTACTGGCGAGAAGAATCAGCAAGAAACTCGACAGTTTTTTTTTTAATGCCATATTTTCATTTATCTCCGGCCCTATTCGGCCATGGCGGCCGACCTTACGATCAGCCAGACGCAGGATATATTATAGTGCACAAGTGAGTGTGCGAGCACAGGTGCACTCCCTATTCCCTCACTCTCATAATTGAGTGGGACAGCAATCTGACATGACCGTAAAGAGATCAGGCACGAAGGAGCTCGAGATAAAAAATCGGTCACCCATCCGACGAGTGGCACCTGCAAACGTCGCTTAACTTTAGCAACCGCAGGCCGAGTGTGCTAACCACTCGACCATCGAGCTCTTTCTGTCCTATATTTATGAGTATACTATACTAATATTTATGAAAGCAGAAGAGTTTGTTTGGTTGAGCGCGCTAATTTCAAGAACTGCTCGGACAAACAAATTTTTTGGATGGATATTACATATAACGATCAAGGTTTTAACCTTAAATATAATAACAATATGGGATCGGGCTAAATGGAGAGCCCTAGGAGAGGCCTATGACCAGCAGTGGATTGCGATAAGCTGATGATGATGATGATGATAAATAAATGAATGATGATGCAACAAAAAATCCAGATGCTAAATATGAGTGCATGCAGCGCATTATTACTTTACTGATGATTTTAAATGCCTTTTCCAGACCAAAAGAAATTCATGTCTGCAATATCACACAGTCCGGTATCAACCCGTTTACTTGGGGCTATGCATTAGATATGGGTAAGTTTATTAAATTTTTTCATCGACTTTAAGGCTCGTATTAATAAATCGCACTCAACTCTAATCTCGATCTAGAGCGCGAACTTGAGGCTGTTCTTAGTATGACATAATAATCTACATGAGCCTACATAACAAAATCCGGTAAAAGCGCCATCTACTGTACGGAAGCAACACTGCTCTTACAGTGTTTATGCCGCTCGACAACAGATGTCGCTACGCTACTTGTTTGTATCTTGAAATAGTAATATTACTTAATATACAGGTTATTCTGTATCATAATATTGTTTGAATTATTTTAATATTTTGTTTGTTCTCAATACGATGCTGTGTTCGCTTTTTATATTCCATGTCTATATATCTACGCGTATTTTGGATACCAAGTTACATAATTTTTATAAATGAAAATGGAAATAAAAATAAACTTAGGGACTTAAAATTCGTCAATGTAATATAATATCAAAAAATACCTAGAATGATTTTGGAAAAATCAAACGAAAAGAACCATAAGAAGCGGCGAGAAACTCGATAGTTGCTTAGGTGGTAGCCAGGGTCTCTGACAACTCAAGAGCGGATGGCGGGTGGGTCACACCAGGACTAAGGTGGACCACTAATTGTACATAAGTTTTTATTTAAACTTGACCACTTGCCTTGACCACGACTATGTGACCCCCCCCCCTGGCGGTATTTGACCCCCTATGGCGCTATGTGACCCCCCTGGCGCTATGTGACCCCCCCCTGGCGTCAAAACTGGATCCGCCCTTGTGACCACTAGACAAACGGGTCTGTCAAACTTAATCAAACTCTTTGCTCTAACCAATTTAATATTTCAGGTAGAGAAATTGTGGATGAGTTCCCATTCTCCATCGCCCTGTGGTACCCTGGTGGATCCATGAAGTCTTCCTGGCTCCAGCACCAGATCGCGGTCTTCTTCACACACTTAATACCAGCATATTTCGTAGATCTTCTAATGGTGATATTGGGGAAAAAGCCTTTGTAAGTGTTTTTGAATGTAACAGTATTTTGAACCGCTCGGTATAATGGTCAAGATGTTGCCTATTATACAGGAGGTCGCGGTTTCGATTCCCGCACATGACAAACATTTGTGTGCACGAACATGTCCGTTTGTCCTGGTCTGGGTGTTATATGTATCTATTTAAGTATATTTGTAATACCACTGTTGATTCTGATGTCTGTAACACAAGTGCTGAGGGGCCCTAGCCAAGATGTCACTTTGTCGAATTCGCCATACGTTTTCCTCGCGACTTATATTGCCCTCCCGCACACGTACTATTGATATGAGCGGGATGGAGATATAAGTCGCTACGAAAGCGTCTGGCGAATTCGTTAAAGTGGCATCTTGGCTAGCCTACCTGGCTACGTAGATCTAACAGTTAGATCGACGTATGTGATGTTGTGAAATATTCATTTATTTATTTATTTTCTCTAACTCTCTCTCTAGCATGGTGAAGATGCAGAAGAGAGTCCAGTACGGTCTCGACGTACTCCAGTACTATACGACCAAAGAGTGGCACTTCAAGAATGAGAACTATCTAGCGCTCAAAAGCAAAGTGTCAAAGGAGGATAACGAAATCTTTTATACTGATCTTTCGGTGAGTTTGAAACAATAAGTTTATCCTATTTTTGTAGAATATAATAACCTAGTGATGTTCCGAAAATCAATATCCGTATCCGCGGATACCCGTCAGGAAAAAACCGTATCAGTTGTTGTGGTATCCGTTACTTTCCACACGGATCTTTTCTTTACTAATTTTATATTTTTACTAGCTGCCCGCCCCGGCTTCGCCCGTGGTACTTACTTACATGTATTATACATACAAACCTTCCTTAAGAATCACTCTATCTATTAAAAAAAACCGCGTCAAAATCCGTTGCGTAGTTTTAAAGATCTAAGCATACATACGGACATACAGCGAAAGCGACTTTGTTTTATACTATGTATTGATTATAAAGGAGTCAATCGTTTTTGTATGGAGAGTTAGGCCCACATAAAACTTTAGCGTTTATTTACGAAATGGGTATCAATTTATTCCTTATAATCTCCAGATTATAGTGGTAACATTACTTTTTCATATTTTAACCGGAATTGTTAGAAATCAGATGTGAAAATATGCATTAACCTCATAAACTAATCTGTCGTTTTACTTTCCTGACGTTCAACGCCTGAACCGTAATTACTTGCACATAAGGGCGATTTTCCATTATGTTTTTCCTATGTATCTGAAGTAAAAGCAATTTATTATGACTAGTGGCCGCCTGTAGCTCTGTCCGCGTGGAATAAGGTTTCGCACGCATAGTCTAATATATAGCTTAATATTTTTTAGTTTAAGCCTGGTTCGACTAATGGATTATCCACGTAAAAATTTTTTTTCAATTCGAACCAGCTGTTCCTGATAGTAGCGTGTTCAAACAAACAAACATACTACAGCTTTTATTTATTATATAATATAACCATTAATGGCAGTTGACAGACAGGAGGCTTCTGACATTTGTATTCAGTTTTTAAATGAAATCAAAATCCGGCAATAGACTAGCACTTGCGTTCCGTTATACGGTTTTTTTTGTATTGTTTATTCGAATTATTTTATTTCATTAATTAAATGATTGAAAGTCACTACCAATCACCGCCTTAGATAAAAATAGGTATGAAAACCGTTCCAGAAGTAAATTGCATCTCTTTTATATTCGATTTCAAGTGTTTTATTTTAATTCTATTGATAAAAACCTTTTTTCCTTCAGTTATCTGTAACGTCAGCCATTGTTTACTAATCTTTGGACAGATAGTTCACGGATATAATCAAAATAAGGCTTTTTATTTTGGTTTTATGACTCCGGTTTCGTTTGAAATTCACTTCAATTGCAAAATTCATAAAAAATCCTGTATATTTTTAACGTAGTTCTCTTTCTCTTAAACGTTACCGATTGTTGGTGGGCCCATAAAAAACTGTGTCCTTTATGCACTACAGGGATACGATAAAAAAATAACATCTATTTAGAGCATTTTTACTATAAACACAGCAAATTATTTGTAATGACAAGCTTAGTTCTTGTAATATAATAACAGTGGATGTTTTGACCCGTCATGCATTCAAATACCGGATTGCCGAAATGGCTCCTAGGTGTATTGTATAAAATTGAGCGCTGAGCTCTAAACCCTCAGAGACCTTGGGTTCAAATCCCGCGGGAAGCAATTTCGATTTGTTTAGGTTTCCAGTATACCTAGTTATGATATCAAATCCTCTTTTTGACCACCCGCTTGGTGTAATGGTCAAGAAGTTGCCTATTACGCAAGAGGTCGCGGGTTCGATCCCCGCACAGGACAAACATTTGTGTGCATGAACATGTCTGTTTGTCCTGGTCTGGGTGTTATATGTATCTATTTAAGTATATTTGTAATACCACTGTTGATTCTGATGTCTGTAACACAAGTGCTTAAGCTTCTTACCACGGGGTCAGATCAATGTATGTGATGTTGTGAAATATTTGTGAAAATATTTATATTTATTTCAGGTGATCAACTGGGCCCTATACATCCGGGACTACATCAAAGGAGCCCGAGAGTATACCATGAAGGAGGACCCTGCTACCCTTCCCCAGGCCAGGAAACTGAACAGACAGTAAGTTTATAACTTTCTGTATATTCTTAAAGGATTCTTCTTCCTAGCGTTTGTCCCGTTTCTATGCGGGGTCCGCTTTGACCATGATCCAGGATTTAGCGAGTCTGGTTATTACAGTGAAGCGACTGCCATCAGACCTTCGTAACCCATAGAGGGAACCAGACAGATTGGATCATGGTTACACATTCAGATCTAACTGAACTAAAGTCAGAAAATATTTTAATGTCCAGGTTTCCTCACGGTGTTGGAAACATACAATAGCTTTTCTACGGTGCCAGTAAATTCCATAAAATTTTAATTTCTCGAATTTCGCTATCACTAAGTACCCCAAGGCCTTAATTAAATATTTTTTTGTTTCAGATTATACTACCTGGACCGATTTATGCAGTTCATCCTATTTTCCTTACTAGCTTATTTCATATACTCATACTTAAAAGTATTTATATCTGTACGTAACTAATTTATTTTTATTTTCATCTAAGTCATAAATATCAGGAATAATAAATAAGTTATTTTTATTTGATCTTTCTACACACAAAGTTTCTAATGTTTAATTTATTTATTTATTTATCGAATTATAGTACAGTCAGTTATGGTCTCGATGGTCTAGTGGTTTAAGTACCTAGCCATGGGTCGAGGTCCAGGGTTCGATCCCCGGGTCGGTCAAATAAGTGCCGGTTTTTTCGAACACAGCCCGGGTTTGTGATCACCAATCCGCATTTGGCATGGGTGATGATTAAGCCAATCCCATCTTTGTCCCTGCTGTGGGACATTAATAGGCTATATTTTTTTAAATAATGACTCTTGTAAATAATAATTTACGTACTGTGAAATAAAAAAATCATTATCAACTTTACGCTAATTCCGGTTGCATCCTCGGCCATTGTCTCGGAGCCCAGGGTACGCTGCGACTATGATCCTGAATTGACCAGCCTGGTTATTACAATGGAGCGACTGTCGTCTGACCTGCGTAACCCTTACAAGGGAAACCAGACTATTAGGATCGTAGTCAGGGAGATAAAAACAATATAGCCAAAAGTTAAAGTTTGTAGAGGCTACATAAAATAAAAATGTTTCTTTTCTTCCAATCTTTAGTCAATCCAATTTTTCAAATGTTAATATATACAATATTATTATTCTTGATATCATTGTAATTATTATGCGTTATGTATTGTAATTATGATAATTCCTGTAATTTATGTGGAGTGAATGGTTTTAATTATTATAATGAAATATTATTTTTAAATACCTCTTTATTGTTTCATTGAATACCTACCCATTACTTTTAACGCTTAAAATAGTCCTACCCAGAGAATAAGTATAAATATATAGAAACTATTAGAAACACTTAGCCGAAAAAACGCTGCGACAATGATCCTGAATTGGCTACTTCACTGCATACGAAATAAATTATAATATTCCAACATTAAAAATGAAATCAAAAATTAAGCACCATTTTTAAGCTTTTAACAAATTATTACAGCTAATTGAAACTAAATGAGTATTGATTTGAGAATACAAAAATTTGACGTCACACTCCATACAGTTTTTCCAAAGTTTTTCTTACAAAGTTACATTTTTAACATTTAATAAAAGACCTGTCAGTCAAATACCGAATTGACCAGCCTGGTGTGACTGTCATCTGACCTCCGTAACCCTTACAAGCAGTGGACTGTGACAGGCCGATGATGAAGATTATGATGATGGTGATGATGATGGGGTATTACTTCCCATCTTTAGGAAGCCTATATCTAGAAGTGGACTGCAACAGGCCGAAGAGCCGCTCGTCTGGGAAAGTACCTCCACCTTACAGAAGACCACAGTGAAGTAGCACACCGTAACTGTTGTGCTATGTTTCTGCTGGTGAGTAAGGTCGCCAGAGCTCAGTTGGGAGGGTATGGGGACTTAAAGGCAAGGCGGATAGTATTAGTAGATAGATCCACTATATTTGATTGATGCTTTATAGAATAACGTGTAAACTGATGATATAAAGGTTGTGCAATCAAACTGGTGCGTACCAGCGGTCAAGCGTAACTTGTGTTGCGGGGAAATTGACTGCATCGGTGCATTCGGCTCAATAAGAAAGCATAAAGAAATGCATTTGACGGAATAAATAAATAAATAAATTCATAAAATATCTGGCAACATCAACATAATAAATGAAAATCTATTACTAATTACTAATATATAAAGCTGAAGAGTTTGTTTGTTTGTTTGTTTGTTTGTTTGAGCGCACTAATCTCGGGATCTACTGGACCGATTTGAAAAAATATTTTTGTTTTGGATAGTCCATTTGGCTTGAAGGCTTTAGGCAATTGAAAATCAAAAACCACGCGGACGGAGTCGCGTACTTCCGCTAGTAAACTATAAATTCTTTGAACTAACACACCAATTTTGCCTAGCCCCAATCTAAGCTCGAAGCTTGTACTATGAATGCTAGGGAACGGATAGACATACTTAAATACTTTTATAAACAATTAAACATCAAATGCCGATGATCATCACACAAACATTTGCCCCTAGCGGGTTTCGAACCCGCGAACCTTGGTTTTTTTATTTCGTACAAAAACTACGTGAAATGGACTATAGTCAAAACATCATCAGATCTTTTGTACACTTCTTTTATGAAAGACTTGTATATCTTAGAGAATAAAATTCTATGCGATGCCGGGGCGTTTCACTAGTATTTTGAATAATGAAAGAGTTCATTGGTCAGTTATCAACACTTCCCAAATGCATTGATAACAAAGTTATGTATACGTCCCTTTTAATGCAATATCATTCTCAGAGTTCAATGTCGTGACAATTTCACAAAACAAGTACGATTAAAAATATGTCTGACAAGTTATTGCAGGAAATGAGATAAGTATTGCAAATTATCATCATCATCCTAGCGCCTCTCCCGGTTGCATCCTCGGCCATTGCCTCGGAGCCCAGGGTACGCTGCGACTATGATCCTGAATTGACCCGCCTGGTTATTACAATGGAGCGACTGTCGTCTGACCTCCAGAACCCTTACAAGTGAAACCAGACCATTTAGATCATAGTCGGGACCAACGGCTTAACGTGCCTACCTAAGCACGGAATCATCATTCTTATCGGACAATCAGGTGAATAAAGCCTGCATTGTCCTAACCATACTATCAAAACCAACACAAAGTGAAAGTGTTCCCCGCGGGATTCGAACCCCGTGGTTTGCACAGCGCTCTTACCACAACGCCATCGAAAAGCACTAATAAGTGCTATCACTACATAGTATAAAACAAAGTCGCTTTTTCTGTCATGTTGTATGTTGTATGTCCCTATGAACGCTTAAATCTTTAAAACTACGCAACGGATTTTGATGCGGTTTTTTTTAATAGATAGAGTAACTTATGAGGAAGGTTTTTATGTATAATATCATCCATTAAATAGTGGACAAGTACCACGGGCGAAGCCGGGGCGGGCCGCTAGTTAGTCTTTAAAAGTGAAATAATTATACATTCATAATTCACATTAATTTTAAACAAATGTCAGCTTTCGCTATTCTGATAGTTGACTGAAACCTTTCATTGAAATTTAATTTCAATAGGACAGTTCGACAGTAAATAGACGAACGACAGTTATCAACAGTTCCTGACAAAAAAAAGTAAATACTAGTTTTTCCCGCGGCTTTGCTCGAGTTATTGAGATTCCTGTTTAATCCCAAGGGAACATTTAATCGGTATTAGATATGCTATCAGCTTAGTCAAACCATACCCTGCCTGTATACCAAATTTTATCGAAATCCGTTCAGTACATAGTTTCGGCAAGATAGACGGACAAACATCCAAACAAACTTTCACATTTATAATGTTAGTATGATTGGTCCCTGTCCACGTGGATTTCGGTTTCCGCACACAAAGTGCTATATTAAAGCCTTCCTCGACAAATGGACTATCCCACACAAAAATATTTTTTCAATTCGAACCAGTAGTTGCTGAGAAACTTACTCAAACGATACGTTCAAAGATAGGTCCGTTGGTCGAGTGGTTAGAGACCCTGGCTACAAAACCAAAGGTCGCGGGTTCGAATCCCGGTAGGGGCAAATGTCTGTGTGATGAACATCGGCATTTGTACTAGAGTTATGGATGTTTATATGTGTTTATGTATGTTTATTCGTTCCCTAGCATCCATAGTACAAGCTTCGAGCTTTGTTTGGGGCTAGGCAATTGGCGTATTCCAATTTTTTTTATTTATTATTATTATAATTTAAATAATTAAATCCAAATTCAAATTCAAATTCAAAATGTTTTATTACTTAAATAATTATTTAATTCAATCCAGTGGTTCCTGAGATGAGCGCGTTCAAACAAACAAACAAACACTTCAGCTTCATTATATTAGTTATACAATGACGCGTGAGTTGATTGGCGTATCGACAGTTTGCGTTTAGAACTGTAGTTAACATATCGTGAGTTCAGTGAAGTTAGAAGTTGGCGCGTGAAATTATAGCATTGATTTTGGTAAGTTTATTTTAAATGTTAATAGTGGATGTAGAGTTATGAAAGTGTAAAGTTGACATTTTTATTTTACATTACCTTTTTTTAAAAATTTTACTATTTTTTGCAAAAATAAACAGGTATCTTTCAGATATCAGAAACAACATGATTATCTACCTACACTAATATTACAAAGAGGAAATATTTTTATTTTTGTATGTATTCAACGAATAAACTCAAAAACTACTGGACCGATTAGAATAAATTGGGCGCACTTTTCATCCCGGAATTGTGGGGGGAAGGGGGGTATATTTGAAAAATGTTTTTAATGAATGGGTTGCGTCTCAGGCGACCAGTCCCCAAAGGTGGCACCAGATCACAAGTACAGTTTACTCTGTAGCATAATTATTAGTTAACTCACTTAGAAACTGAAGGGCATGGGTTCATATTCCCGTCTGAAAGCTGGATATCAAATATTTTCTATAAGTCCTTTACAGCTAGCAGGGATCATATTAGCTGAAATGGACTATAGTGACTGAGTACGGTCACTAACCCGCCTGCCTGTAGAAACTACGGTCATTCCCCCAATATAGGGGGGGGTCCAGTATGAACGATAAAACACAGGGGAACGCTGGTGCCCATCCCCCGGACAGTGCCTTAGTCTACTACTACTTTTACTATGCTAGGGGCACTACACGGTCGTTTTCTAGTAGAATGACAAGCTAAACATACTATGCTACACATTCTATATAGTCCATTTCACCTTAGATGAAACCGGCCACTGCAAAGTTAAACAGTTAGTGGAACTTATAGCCTTGAAATAAAGTTTAATTTCGTATTAAAACTACACCTGTCACAGGGATCATCATAGGTGAAACATACTATTATATATTATAACTTTAATTTTATAATTTTAAAAGTTTTGTTTGTTTGTAAGTTTGTCAGTCAATCACGCTGAAACTACTGAACGGATTTGATGAAATATAGTATACGGGCAGGGTATGGGCTGACTTAGGTGATTGGATACTTTTCATCCCAATTTAATGCTCCCGTGGGATAAAACAGGACTTTTGATAACGCGAGCAAAGCCGCGGGTAAGAACTTATCAATTAATATTTAGGTACACTGAAATTTTATTGTATGGAGATTATTGGAAATCGAACCTTTGACCTCGTCAGTTTTTCGCCACATCTCCAAGCTTAAATGCTTCAGTCGAATACGGATTGTTCGAACGAACAGACATCAGATTAATTATTAATTAATAATTAAATTAATTAAGATTTTTAATTTTGTTTGAGTGTTTCGTTCAGGAAGTTTCGGTAAGCACTTTAAATATTTTTGGTATTTTAGAAGCTTTTGGATATTTTCTCGTAGGTAGATATATTAGTTTATTACCGGGTAGGGTAAAGTTAAGTTCGGATTGGAAATTAGAATTAAAATAGTTTTAATTTTTGGCAAGCGTGGTGATTAATAAAGAACAATGCTTGCAACGATTAAACTGTTTCGGTTTTATATTTGTTTAAAGTTGTGATATTTTTTTTGGTAAGTGTGTGTTATTGATACTTTGACACTTACAAAATGCCATCTAGGTCTAAAGCTTAGCTTGAATCAATAAGGTATTACTACTACGTATAGATAGAGTGTCCACTCTACATCGAGAACGAAATCTATGCGTAAACTTGGAGGGAAGGGGGCGGATAATTTTATGTATTTATGTCTTTTTATCAAGAAATCCTGCGGGCCTGGCTGATCTTAAGATCGGCCAACTAGTCCAGAATCAGCCCAGAAAGTGGTCGAGCAGTTTTGACAAAATGTCATGTGTTAGTAGTAAATCAATAAGGTTGAAGCCATGGACTTTTCGCATAGGAAAATTACCCATGTGCTATTTTGACGCGATAATTCATTTTTATCTTACTTTAGAACCACACTAAGCGGAAAAAACGCGACAGAAGTTCGCCCGAAGTTCATCACTACATAGTATAAAACAAAGTCGCTTTCTCTGTCCCTATGTCCCTTTGTATGATTAAATCTTTGAAACTACGCAATGGATATTGATGCGGGTTTTTTTTAATAGATAGAGTGATTCAAGAGGAAGGTTTTTATGTATACTACATGTATGTATAATATAGTAGAGAAAAACTTAGTTGCACCCGTGCGAAGCAAGGGCGGGTCGCTAGTTTTCTATACAATATTGCGCGACGTAATTTCGTCACAGTGTGTCTTTTTCTACTGTCGCGTTTTTTCGGACTGGTGTGTTTCTTCAATACTCAGGTGGTAAACCATATTCTTAGCTTGACCGTACTCTATGAATATAAACAATGCATTTTATATCTGACCTTTTTGGAGGCAAAACTTATTTACAAACAATGAAAAAGTGAAGAAAAATTAACGTTTTGAAATAACAGGAAAATTATAGCATCCTTACAAATAACAAGCTTAGCAATAAAAAATACATTAATCGTTATTTAACTGTAAAAGGTGATTTCTTTAATAATTTAACGTTATTGCAACTAGCGGCCGCCCGCGACTTGGTCCGCGTGAATTAAGCGCGTTCATCAAACAAACAGCCAATGAAGAGTTTGTGTGTTTGTTTGAGAGCGCTTATCTCAGGAACTACTGAATCGAATGAAAAATCTTTTTGCTTTGGATGGTCTTTAAGCTATAATAAAATACTACATATTTGTGCGGAAACCGTAATCCACTGGGACGAAGTCGCGGGCGTGCGCTAGTCGTAAGATTTATGTATGTCCCTAAATTTAAATCTGTCTTAATGTCTTCATTCTCCGCCTATCGTAGAAAACGATAATTAATTTGCACTTTAATGGTACATTAATTGTACATGGTTTGTACATTGTACATTGACGAAACATCCATTCTACAGGTATCCGTCAATTTACTCAACGTTATATCCTTTGCTGAAATCACTGAAAAAATACTCCAAAGGAAACTGTTGTCAGGAAAGACTCTTCAATGCGTAGACCGATTATTTAATTTGAATAACTTAAACTATCAGCCTATTAATGTCCCACTGCAGGGCAAAGGCCTCCATCATTTGGAATCTTGTTTTCGTTACTAATAGTTTTGGCTTCATCACCACGCTTGCCAAATGCGGAATTGTGATCATAAACCCGGGCTGTGTTCAGAAATATCGACACAGATTTGGCCGAACCGGGAATGAAACCCAGAACCTCGAGACTGCAGCCCGGTATTTAAACGACTACACCATCGAGGTTTAGTTTTTTTTGTGGTTGAGGAGGCAAACGAACATGTGGGTCACCTGATGGTAAGTGATCACCGCTGCCCATGGACATCAACAACCATACAAGGGTCCCAATTGCGTTGCCTGCCTTTAAAAACCTCATACCCTGAGCTAACTGAGCGCCGGCGATCGTCGATCGACGCCATCGATCGATGGTATAATGGAATAGTCGACGTCGATCGAGCTGTTTCGTCAATCGATCAACGTCGACCGGTGCCATCGATCAGCAATCGATCGATTGGTTAGTCGACTGGTGTCCGTCGATGGCGTCGATCAATTAAAGCTACCACACTAGTCGATCAACATCGACCGATGTCGATCGATGGCGTCTATCGACGATCGATCGATTGGTGTGGTAACAACCTAACTCACCAGCACGAAGCAACAGTTACGAAGTGCCACTTCATCATTTTAGGGATCTTTTTAGGTTTAATTTATTGTGGAATGGTATAATAAGCAGAAATGACGATTACCATCAGGGCAACGCTCTTCGCTTCGAATTATGCAATGACATATAAAATGCAAGAGTCAATCAACTTGCATAAACAAATATTGAGTTCATTCGCACTTCAATGCAAGTTTTCCAATGTTATTATGCATTTATGCTGAATTGCGACTTATACTGTTGACAATAAAGGTCAAATTATAATGAATTCTTGAGTCAACGGTTTATCATTATGCATAATTAGGGCATTTTGTAAATAACACGATGATTTTCCATCGGATCATCGGAGGTTGTGGGTTCATATCCCGAGGATAACACTTTCACTTTGTAATGTATTTCCAAATAAGTCAGGACATTGCAGGCTTGAATCGCCCGATTGTCTAATAAGAATGATGATTCCATGCTTCGGAAGGCACGTTAAGCCGTTGGTCCTGAGTCCTGACTGATCCAATTGGTCTGGTTTCCTTTGAAATTGTTACGGAGGTGAGACGACAGTCGCTCCAATGTAATAACCAGGCTGGTGAAATCAGGATCATTGTCGCAGCGTACCCTGGACTCATCAATGGATTTAAACAGGATAAACGCTAGGATGAAGAAAACCTCGGTAGTGTAGTGGTTTAAGTACAGGGCTGCGGTCTCAAGGCCTTGGGTTCGATTCCCGGTGCGGCCAAATCTGTGCGGATTTTCTGAACACAGCTCGCGTTTTTGATCACAAATACGCATTTGGCAAGCGTGGTAATGAAACCAAAATCCATCTTTGTAACGAAAACATGATTTCAAATGATGGAGGCCTTTGCCCTGCAGTGGGACATTAATAGGCTGATACTTATTTGCATGTCAAGTATGTGCCATTAAAGCCTAGTTCCATTATTGTAACGATGGCATTATTTCAATGATGCATAATGTAGATGTTTAACCACAAAGTCTTGCTTTGTAGAAACCGCAGGGGTTATTGGGTAGTGGGACGATGTCCCGAGCCCCACACACGGCTTCAGATCTAGCTAGCCTGCAGCGTAAATGGGGAGTAAATGCGTTCTCCTGTGTCAAATTAAGGGAGGTAGAGCGTTGTGGAACTTCCACTCGAATGAGCCGCACGTTCGCTGAAACTACTCGACGGATTTTTATGAAATTTGGTATACATGCAGGGTATGGGCTGACTTAGGTGATAGGATACTTTTTATTCCGATTAAATGCTCCCACGGGATAAACCAAATCTGCGGGAACGACGTCGTGGGCGGCCGCTAGTAAATAATAGAGACGAACTTCTTAGCTATCCATGGATTCTCCGTGCGGGTGCCGGGTCCATCGCGTGGAACAGAGAGGAATGTCAGTTGGCGCCTGGGACTACAGACCCAGCGTGTAGAATAAATAAAATTAATAAAATAGCGAATAATAATATTTTTATTGTTTCAGGAACAATGGCGCCATCAGTAGGAGAGTATTACAACGGTAAATGTATTCTCATCACTGGAGGGACCGGGTTTGTGGGCAAGGTAGGTGGTACTTAGATGATGGTAGTACTTTTATTATGTTATCTGTGGTACATAGTACTAACTAACTGCCTCCGTGGTGTAGTGCTTAAAGCGCTGCGCTCAAAACCCTGGAGGTTCGAATCCCGAGGTTGGATGGTTTTCTCACAATCACCTGTTTAGATTTCCGTAGGCAAATGACAGAAAACGGAACCCTTTTTCATTCCGTCTGTCTGTCTGTATGACGCAGCCACTTTTATTCCGAAACCGAAAAAATACTGTTGAAACCTTTAAAAACTATACTGTTGAAACTTGGTTAGTACATAATATTTATAATTGTGTGATTGCATTAAGATTTTCAAATAAAAAATAATTGGGTTTATTATTTAATTAGAACTAAATTTCAAATATATTTATTTCATTAAACCTATCCGTGGGATACCTATGCCGATTTTTTTATATGTTATGATTTTTTTTTATTTAATCAAAGAGGAATGCCAGCAAGAATGTTATACTTACCAAATGGTAAGTGATCACTGCTGCCTTTGAACAATTCCACAAGAGCTACTGATGCCTTAGCTTTCTTTACCTCACCATCTGAGCTCTGGATACCTCAAATTCAAATTCAAATTCAAAATATTCTTCATTAACATAGGCTTCATAGAAGCACTTATTAATCGTCAGAAAACTACAAAATAATGACGCTACCACCGATTCGGAAAGCAGTTACTGGCGAGAAGAATCAGCAAGAAACTCGACAGTTGACCTCACTCAACCACAGAAACATAGCACAGTTATGAATTTGACTTATTCTTCTCCATCCCCAGGCTCTGGTGGAGAAGCTTCTCCGCAGCTGTTCGCAGGTGGACACCATCTACCTGCTGCTCAGGAACAAGAAGGGCCTGACGAGTGAAGAACGGTTGAAGGAACTCTGTAATAACAAGGTTTCTACATATTTTACATCAATTGGATAAATGGAGATTGTTCGCAAAGAACAAGAAATCTTTAATAGATCTTTTTGAAATGTTTTTATTCATCTTTTCATTAGCTTACATTATAAAAGACTAAATTAAGATAGGATTTAGATGTGTAAGCCAATACCCAAGGGCTGCTTACGTTTTTGCACATCTAAAAAGCGACCATGTGCGTGATTAGCCAATAGGATTTCAATGCCAAGTTGGTCACGCTTGAAGTCTAAAATCTTATTGGCTGCTTTCGACACATCTCAGCTCCACTCCACACATCCGCGCTTTAGTGGAGTCTCAGCAAGCAAGAATTATTCAACTGTTCGCGTGCGGCTCAGGCAGGGATCGAACCTAACACCTCTTGCTATCCTGCTTGCTTCGATTCCTTCTTTATAATATAAAAAAAGTTTTTCAAAAGCCTCTGAGTCAGAGCGATATCGGTGTTAAATTCAGTTACCTTTCTATTTATATATCTCTCCAGCTATTCGACCTGGTCCGAGAGAAGAACCCTGACGCCTTCAGGCGTCTCAAGCTGATCCCTGGAGACATCCTGGAGGAAGGTCTGGGCATGAGCAACGATGACCGCGTGGAGCTGCAGAGGCGGTGCCAGGTGGTGTTCCATAGTGCCGCTTGCGTCAGGTAAGGGCCTGCCGGGATTCGAACTCAGGACCCTCTGGTTACATCATCATCATCATCATCATCAGCCTATCGCAGTCCACAGCTGGACATAGGCCTCTCCTAGGGCTCTCCATTTAGCCCGATCCTTGGCGACCCGCATCCATCTCCTCCTCCTGGTTACATAACCATGGAAAACTTCCGACCCTAATTCTACGTCCAGAAGGGTGTATAACCCTTCCTGTGTGACACTCGGGTCTTCCTACTCTGGTTTTGAACCTAGGACCCCAAAAGATGTCGCTTTACAGTGTCTCCTAGGCTCAAAGATAGACCATGGCATGGGTATTTTTGGACTCAAGTACCAGGATAACATGACTCTGCAGGACTTAGAACTAGATGTCTTCTACTTGCATTCAAAAGTACCAGGATGACATAACTAAGTTGAAGGTTTATGATTTTCACCTTAAAGTACCAGGATGACATAGCATACAGGAGGCGGTAGTAGTAGAGTCGTAGTGTAAGCAACAGTTGGTCCTATAGACATCCTGGAGGAAGGAGTGGGCATGAGCAACGATGAACGCGTGGAGCTGCAGAGAAGATGCCAGGTGGTGTTCCATAGTGCCGCCTGCGTCAGGTAAAGACCTGCCGGGATGCGAACTCAGGACCCCCTGGTTACATCATCATCTTCATCATCATCAGCGTATCAGTCCACAGCTGGACATAGGCATCTCCTAGGGCTCTCCGTTTAGCCCGATCCTCGGCGACTCGCATCCAGCTCCTCCTCCTGGTTACATAACCATCGAAAACTTCTGATCATAATTCTACGTTCAGGAAAGCTCTCTATGAACCCTCCCTGTGCGACACTCGTATCTTCCTACTCTGGTTTTGAACCTAGGAACCCAAAGTCGTTGCTTAACAGTGTCTCCTAGGCGCAAAGATAAAGACCATGGTATGTGTGATTTACGACTCTGACTATGGCGTGGCTCTCGCTTTAAAATGCCTACCAATCAGGTCTCTGGCTGTAGAAGGGTTAGGAGTAATTGACAAGAGTCTCTTGGACTTGAGAGGAAGGACGCTTCAAAGTGTATACTGTATACAAGCCAAAATCTAAATCTACACTCATATTGTAAAGAGGAAAGATTTGTAAAACTACGTGACGGGCCGCTAGCAAACCATAATGTGATTTCAGGTGTTGCCAAGCATTTGAATTCAGGACTCCAAGCGTGGCTCCCGCTTAAAAGTCGACCAGGTCCCCGTGGCAAATTCTAGACTTGTGAGAAAGGAGGAAAGTTTCAAAGCTGGAGAAGACCTCGACACTCTTCGTGAAGAGCCTATGTCGTAATCTATTAACGAATGTCCTTGAATAATAAAAATAATACCCTCCGGCCGTATTCGGCCATGGCGGCCGATCTTACGATCAGCCAGGTACGCAGGATATATTATAGTGCACAAGTGAGCGCGCAAGCACAGGTGCACTCCCTATTCCCTCACTCTCATAATTCGGTGGGACAGCAGTCTGACACGACCGTAGAGAGATCAGGCGCAGGACCAACGGCTTAACGTGCCTTCCGAAGCACGGAGGAGCTCGAGATGAAATTTTTCGGTCACCCCTCCGATGACTGGCATCTGCGAACGTTGCTTAACTTTAGCAACCGCAGGCCGAGTGCGCTTACCACTGCGCCATCGAGCTCCTCAAATAGTCCTTGAATAGTCCTATGTTGAATTGAAATCTATTGAGAAGACCTTGGTAATCAGTCCTCAATCTTAGCGCCATAACAATATAATGATGATGATGATATATATGTGTATATGTTATGTTCCAGGTTCGATCAGAAGATCAAAGATGCAGTGAACCTCAATACTGTTGGCACACTCCGCATGCTAGAGCTTGCTGAGACTATGGAGAATCTGGAGGTGAGACCACCTATTCCTAGATAAGAAGTTGGTAATAATATTACCTAGCGGAACGTTTTTAAGAGAGGTAGAGCTTTGTGGAATTTCCATTTAACTAAGCCAGTCGTCTGGAAAAGTACCTCCACCTTACAGAAGAACACAGTGAAGAAGCACTTTTAAACTTTTGTGCTATGTTTCTGCTGGTGACTAAGGTTGCCAGAGCGAGTTGGGGAGGGTATGGGGTTTTTAAAGGCAGGCAACGCATCTGCGACCCTTGTGCGGTTGTTGATGTTCATGGGCGACGGTGATAACTTACCGAACGAATGAAAAAACCACGACCTGACCTCTCTTCCCAGGTGTTCGTGCACCTCTCAACAGCCTACTGCCGCTGCGAGCTGGACGTGCTGGAGGAGCGGCTGTACCCCGCCGTGCACAGCCCGAGGAAGGTCATGGACATCTGCCACTGGATGGACCAGGAGCTGCAGGACTATTTGGAGCCTGAGTAAGTCCTGGGCCCGTAGCCAAGATGCCACTTTGACGAATTCGCCAGACGCTTTCGTAGCGAGCGACTTATATATCCATCCCACTCACATAAATATTTCGTGTGCGGGAGGGCAATATAAGTCGCGACAAAAGCGTATGGCGAATTCGTCAAAGTGGCATCTTGGCTACGGGCCCTGGGTTCCTATAAGATAAGGTGGGCTAGCCATGATGCCAATATCCGAATTGTATCTATCTATTTGTGTGAGCGGGATGGTGATTTAAAACGCGACGAAAATGACATTTTCGCTCTGGCGAAATGCAGTGGGCTACGATAGGCTGATGATGATGATGAAATGGCATCTTGGCTAGCTGATCATGTTCATCAGACTATTGCCGACTACTGCAAGACGTAGGCAGTTGCTGCTCAAAACTGCCAACTGCCTCCGTGGTGTAGTGGATCGAGCGTTGAGCTTAAAACATTTAAGAGTAATGTAGAGATTATTGGAACTTCCACACGAATATGCCGCCCGTCTGGGGAAGTACCTCCTTACAGAATACCACAGTGCAATAGCACTTAATAACTGTTGTGTTATGTGTCTGCTGGTGAGTAAGGTGGCCAGAGCTCAGTTGGGGAGGGTATACCTACCTAGGGTACCTGAGTCTTAAAGGCAGGCAACGCATCGGCCTCTGGTTTCTCGGATGTCAGTAGTCAGCCAGTATCATGACCGGAGTATGGTGATCGATAAAATACAGGGACTTCTGCTGCCCATCCCCCGGAATGATCGTTAGTAGCTTCTTACGGCACCGGTATGACAGTAAAAAAACCTTCATATAAACTTCCATGACCAGAGTCCAATTGACGATAAAAATTCATGAATTGTATGAAATAGAGCGAATCGACAATATAACGTGGAAATATAATTGCATTAATTAAATTATGTTTGTCTTGCTTATTAACACTTTGATTACAACGGATCCAATTACTGCAAAACAGGTTTTGATGAATTACTTATCGTGTATCGTATCGAACATCAGAATGCGTGAGTTTTGAAACTGATCGTCTACACGTTATAATAATATTATCGGTGTTTTACCTCCGTGCTGCTGTGACGTAGTGGCTAGTAAGTAAGTCGTACCTACAAGGTGCTAGGTTTGAATCCCGGGTCGGAACGATTTGTGTATTTTTTTTAACTACTACATAAGTAACATTCCGGAATTTGGATGTTGGTTGTGTAAATTGTAACCCTTGTGCTTCGGAAGTCACGTTAAGCCGTTGGTTGGTCCTGCGCCTGATCTCTCTACGGTCGTGGCAGATTGCTGTAACCGCACTATGAGAGTGATAGGGTGAAAAACAATGACAGAGAGTGATGTTTTTGTGATAACAAAAAAAAACTTATGTTTACATTTTAAAGCCTCGACGATCTAGTGGTTTAAGTACTGGGTTCGATTCCCGGGTCAGGCAAAATTTTTGTCAGTTGTTCCGAACACAACCCAGGTTTGTGATCACCAATTCGCATTTGGCAAGCTTGGTGATTGAGCCACAACCGGTCTTTGCAACGAAATCATGATTTCAACTGATGGAGGCTTTTACCCTGCAGTGGGACAGGCTTACTTTACTTGTATTGATTAGAACTTAAATATGTATTTTATTTCATTACAGGTTAATAAAATCGGAGCCAAATACATACTCGTACACCAAAGCTATCACAGAAGACTTGGTTGCCGAATATGGGAAGAAATTCCCTATTGCCATAGCTAGGCCTTCTATTGGTAAGAAAAATAGATAGTTATAAATGCCCTCGTCTTAAATTGGATCTGAAATTAGCCCTAAATTATTTCTTTATAGTTATTATAAACATAAAACTAGAGTGATTCAAAAGTTCTTGAAGTATTTGAGTGTATATGTAAATATTAGTATAGATAGGGATGGAGAAACAGGAAAAGCGACTTAGTACTTTCCTAGTGGTAATTAATAATTATACTTATATGTACTTATAGTGACAGCAGCATGGAAGGAGCCCATTCCAGGCTGGGTGGACAACCTGAATGGACCCACTGGGCTACTAGTTGGAAGTGGAAAAGGTAATTTTGTGATTTTCAACATTTTACCTAGTCCTTGTTTAAATTACATCAGTAATCTCCCATTCTCATCTAATATTAGCTCCTTACTGGAAAGAGCAACTTAAGCCGCTTTACTCGGCTCGTACCAAATATGGTTGGGAAGGGAGAGGAATGTCATCGGTGAAGGTGATCGTTAGTATACTATAAAGGTGCCCCTTAAACCTACACGCTGGGTCTGTAGTCCCAGGCGCCGACTGACATTCCTCTCTGTTCCACGCGATGGACCCGGCACTCGCACGGAGAATCCGTGGATAGCTAAGAAGTTCGTCTCACCTCAGATCTGTATTTTCTAATTCAATTCAAAATGTAAGAACGAAACAGTCTTAAGGTAATCTTTCAAATTTCTCAGTTTTTTTTCATTCAGACTCAGTGTTAAGTACTCGTAGCATAAGCACTTGTGTTAAAGATATCAGAATATATACTAAAAAAGATTCATACAACAACACCCAGACCAGGACAAACCGACATGTTCTTGTTCATGCACATAAATGCTTGTCGTGTGCGAGCATCGAACCCGCGACCACATGGTCTAAGGCAACTTCTTGACCATGTCATGCCTTATTTGCAGGAGTGATAAGGACCATGCACTGCGAGCCGTCTTACAATGCAGACGCCATTTCCGTGGACGTCGTGGTCAACGGATGCATCCTGATTGCATACGCCACAGCATTGGATAAGTAAGGCTTTAGTATAGTTTTGTTCTTACTCAGTAATTAAAAAATAAATCGGCCGCCTCAATGTACAAGGTTCGATTCCCGACTCAGTTAAAATTTGTGTCTGCTCTTCTGAACAATTCTCGGGTTCACAGAGTTATAATACTTCCCCAGAAGAGCGGCTCATTCGTTTGGAAGATCCACAAAACTCTACCTCTCTTTGTAAATATTTTAACATTTTGGCACTTTATCTACATTCTCGTATCCTTTCTCATTTAATCGCCTATATGGTTTAGTGGTGTAAGTACCGGGCCGGGGTCTCCAGGTCCTCGGTTCAAACCTGTGTTGATTTTTCTCAAAAGAGAAAGACAACCCGGGTTTGTGATTGTGATCGCAACCCGCCAAGTACCAAGTATAGGTAATATACTTAAGAGATGATGTTGTTTCGGATAACTGTATAGCAATCGATTTATTTGTTATTAATTGAAGAATATTATTTCCAGACTAAAAGAAGTGATTGTGTACAATGTGACGCTGTCTGGAGTTGTGAAGATATCCTGGGGGGAGATCATTGAGCTGGGTGAGTTAAAATTGTTTATTACTTAGATTGCCTGCTTTTGTATTGTGTTGTCTTGAAAAGAATAGAAATATCTTAACAATTTTTACAGGTTTTTTATTGAAGCAAGATGTAGGTACTTTGTTAAACATTCCACATCTTTATTAAAAAAAACTTGATTCAACTGTCTGTTCTTTTCAGGTAAGAAATGGGTAGAAGTATACCCTCACACAGTGGCGCTATGGCGAGTGGGTGGCAACATCAAATCCTACTACTGGCAACACCAACTATGTGTCTTCTTCTTCCACATTGTACCAGCTTACTTAGTGGACGGCCTCCTATTTCTTTTAGGAAAGAAGACTTTGTAAGTATTGTTATTTTTAGAGCCATCTATCAGGCAAAAGTTGAACTATTTAGTGTAATTTGCTGACAATAGATGGCGTTAAAATCGTACTTGCTTTTACCGTCATCTGTTGTGGAATAGCCAAACTAGGTTCTAAGAATGCTGCTTTTAGCATGCGTTTCAATATTAGCGCTCTAGTTCACTATATAGTTGGTAGATGGCGCTGTTGAGTGCTGCCATCTATTGGCGAAATTAGGAATTACCTTGGTTACTTAAAATGACACTAGATGGCGTTGACGAAATTTTTTTTTTTGTGACTTGGTCTTGTTTGTTATTTAATCGATTTAAAAATTATTATTATTTTATGTTTTCAGCATGGTGAATGTTCAAAAACGTATCAGCCACGGTCTCAACGTGCTTCAATACTACACAACCAAGGAGTGGCATTTTAGAAATGATAGGTATACGGATTAAAAGTATTTTTTTCATTGTCCATTAACCGTAATGGATCTGTGATACCGATCACAGATACAAATAAGACGGTATTATTTACTTTTAACCCCTTTTGCACAATTCTTTGCACACAATAATGTTTATAATATACTAGCGGCCCGCCCCGGCTTCGCCCGTGGTACTTGTCCACTATTTAATGGATGATATTATACATAAAAACCATCCTCATGAGTTACTCTATCTATTAAAAAAAACCGCATCAAAATCCGTTGCGTAGTTTTAAAGATTTAAGCGTTCATAGGGACATACAACATACAACATGACAGAAAAAGCGACTTTGTTTTATACTATGTGTGATTAATAGCAGTTACCTACAACATGCACCAATGAAGACAGAAAGAAAGCTGTTAAGTTTTTAATAACAAAAAATATTTTTAATTATTTCACTCTGCTCAATCCCCAAAACCTTACCTGCTCTCTCTTCAGGTTCCTCTCCCTCCGCAAGCGTCTCAACCCTGAGGAAGACCAGACGTTCTACATCGACCTGCGCACCCTGAGCCCTGACGATTACCTCAAGCACTACGTGTTGGGGACCCGGCAGTACGTCTGCAAGGAGGACCCTTCCACCCTGCCCAGGGCTAGGAAGCTGGCTAAGATGTGAGTGTTGTCATCATCATCACCTTCATCATCATCATCATTATCCAAGACACGGAAGAGCTCATGATGAAATTTTTCGGTCACCCATCTCTGGCTGGCTCCGCGAAAGTTGCTTAACTTTGCAATAGCAGGCTGCGTAACCATTGATCTCCTCCTATTCATTCATCGTCGTAATTAACGACAGAAAAAAATACATTATTAAGAGCAATTTTATTTATGTAGCTCGGTATATTGGCTCCGCTCTGCCTGATAGTAAGCAAAATCAGATCCCTAATAATAAAATTTTAGTAAATATGTTTCTTTTATAAACATTTCAACAGGCTCAAGCTATTTTAAACACACTTATATCCCCGACGGAATATAAATAATGGATGTCACCTCATCACATTTTTTATCATACGGATCCAAACGAACATGAGGGTCACCTAATGGTACGTGATCACCGCTGCCTATGGACATCAACAACCCCACAAGGGTGGCAGATGCGTTGCCTGCCTTTAAGACCCCATACCCTGTCCCTCCCCAACTGAGCTCTGGCGACCTTACTCACCAGCAGAAACAGCGCAACAGTTACGAAGTACAAAGGTGCAGGTACCCCCTTACTCACCAGCACATTAAAATAACCTAATCAAAACCATCTTCAATTCCAGCCGCTACGCAGTCGACGTGGTCTTCAGGACGCTGTTCTTCATCATCCTCCTATGGGTCCTCTACTCCTACCGAGGAGTCTTCGCGTCCTGCGTGGAAACCCTGGACTCCACACTCAAGAGCCTGCCCCCCATTAGCAATGTCAAGGCCGAGGAGACATAGAGGGGGAGTGGCTATAGAGATCGTATCCACTAGAATAATAAGAACTAATTGTATCATCATCAGCCGGGCAGTAGGAAGCCCAAGCGGGATTTTTGACGTGACTCGCTCGAGCAAAAATCCAACAGTAGAAAATTATACATGTAGGGTTGCCATCTCTAAAATTTGGAAAACAGGACAAGCAAGAGGCGAGATAACCCCGGACTTTAGAGTCCGAAAGCCGGACATCATAGCTTCACCTTCATAAATCGTCGGTTGATCGAGGCGTGCTAGCATCGTTCGTGTATCGTGGGCGGGTGTTTTTTTTTTTTTGCACGGCCTCCCTATGAAACCATCCCCGGACTTCTGTATTTACTGTGCCCAGACGCACCCCGGACGCCCTCTAAACTAGGACAAATCCGGGGAAACCCGGATGGATGGCAGCCCTACATATATGGACAATCCTTGCACCCAGTGACGGATTAAGACTAAGTACTTGATGCCCTAAGCAATCCACGCCTGTGCGCCCCCCTATCCGTATGTCAACTAGAATTTTGTGCTTCTTCTGGTGCCCACCATCAAACAGTCTCAGTGGGTCCTTAACTTGGCTCCCACAAAGATCATCGTCATCATCCTAGCGCCTCTCCCGGTCGCATACTAGGCCATTGCCTTGGAGACCAGGGTACGCTGCGGCGATGATCCTGAATTAACAGGCCTGGTTATTGCCGTCCACAAATATCGGTCCATTGCATTCTCTAGTGGATATGTCCTCTATGTTAATAACTGTTAAAATGGTGGAGGCTGTGCTAATAACCTGTGTTGAATAGAAAAAAATTATCTCTAATTTGTAGAGAGCTGTTTTCTAAGCTCACACCTAAGTACTTTAAGTTTTAATTTTATTGCCAATTTAGGTACTATTGTAGTAAGTTATCTAGTGTAATAATAAATGTGTCTGAAATAATACCTACATTTAAAAACAGCTTTAGAGTCATTATTCATATTCAAAACAGAATTTACTCGACCGCCAGAAGGGTGATGTTCAAAAGACTTTTTCAAGTTTTTTTTCTTTTTATTATTTTATTCAATGACTGCCAGTTTAAAAGCAATTGTTAAATTGTTATGTAATTTAGATATAATAATGAAAAGCTTGTGCTATACTTTAAATAACTTGTACTTTAAATATATTTGCTTCTTATGTAATTATTTTAAGAGCCTGAATTGTAATGAAATAAATGAATTGTTTGTTAAATTTTGTATTTCTTATAAATTCCTCTGTCCTTTAAATTGTATCAGCATATTAAATGGGCAATTTATGTATTCTTTGATTATTTTTATTATAATAATCAAATTATAATAGTACTTAAGAAATTCCATAAAGAACAATCAATCACCATTATATTTTACACAATCCTCGTTAAAGTAACGAAACGTAACAAAAATGCATTCATTCACGTGATTTTCGTTCAAAGAATGCAAAATAAGGATGTGCGTTTAATGTTATTCGGAATCGATTACCAAAACGACACGAACTATAACTAATCGATTAATTTATTATAAGTAAATGAATAAACGTATAAGGATAATTAAAAATTAATTACTGAGCCGTCAATGCCAAGCGAGTAGGGTAACTCGTACATTACAAAGTGGCGTGAGCCACTTGCTCTGTCAAGGCAATCCATAATATTGAATAATTCTTATTTTACCAAATTTTACTAAGACCTTGTTTTACTAAATTTCGTGCAGACATATGAACATAAATATAAAGTAAGAATATCAGCGAAGTTCTTTTCAAATCCTTACCAATACAATACTTCTTTAACCGAAATTTAAAACAAGGCAACAATTTTTTACTCTTAATAATTATTACCTTTAGAACTGGTTATGTTGAAACGTGTTAAAGCTAACACGACGATGAAATCCCAAATAAGAATGGATTACTAGTCGATTATTCACTTCACATTTTCTTTAATATCAATCGCGTCACTTGCACAGCACTAGCCGTCCTTCCTTTCATTCAATCTTTGACAGACGACGGACGGCCTGTCAAAAAAAAGAAGAATTTTCTTCCTGACGAAAATCCTTTGATATTTAAATTTGTTTTTACTAATAATTAGTGTTATTAAAAATGTCTGAAAACAAAGATACGCCTAAAAAAGAGGTCGACCCCGAATTGGACGACTTACTTGACAGTAAGTCGATTTTATTTATACAAGTGTTGGATTACACAATTTTCTAACCTTTTTCATAAGTGCATAATTAAATACTAATTTAAACTTTGACCACGGCCCTGCGTTTTTACGTCTTTGGGCTGAATTTAAATATTTAAAGGAGATTCATTGAAGAAAATACTTTTATAGCCTGTTGTTTTATTAAATATTAAGATTCATTAGATGATTTAGATGCATTAAATAATCAATACATTTTAATCCTATGATGAAAGAATCATTAGATAATGAAATGGTTACAAGAAATAAAACAACTTTTAAATGAATAGAATCGCAGTATAATTTTAACTACACGAGAAACCTTAGTTTAAAAGAAGTTTTATTTCTAGTATAATAAACTCTACACATATCCGTCACATATAAACATTTTTGTGATCACCAACCCCAATTTGGCAAGTGCGGTGATTGAGCCAAAACCTATCATTGTCACGACAACATGATTTCAAATGATGGAGGCCTCACCCCTGCAGTGGGACATTAATAGGCTGATACTTTACTTAGTAACTCAACAATAAAGTTCAAATGTATCCACAGTCATCATTTTCCTGGCGTTTATCCCGTTTCTGTGCGAAGTCCGCTTTGACCATGATCCTTGTTTTGGTGAGTCTGATTACAGTGAAGCGGCTGCCATCAGACCTTTGTAACCCATAGAGGGGAACCAGAAAGATTGGATCATGGTTACACATTCAGATCTAACTGAAGTAAAGTCCTAATCGTAAATCCAAATGTATCCAATAACAGTAGGAAATCAAATGTTTCCGTAGTGAATTCAAGTCTCAGTGACAAGTTATGAATACATGAATAAATTGTTACGTACGTTGAGGATACCAGCATAATTACATTGCAAAGTAAATAGTTTTTAATTAGTATTACAACAAACATTAAATCACTTTGTTAGTGCCCATTTAGACATGCTTGCTAATTTACACTAAGATATTTCAAAATGAAAAAGGTTAGTTTTGTACAAACTTACATCTGAGTTTTACAGATTTTAGACATGAGTATTAAGCAGGTACTAATGTTATAAAGAGGAAAGATTTGTATTTTTGTATGTAATGAATAAACTCAAAAACTACTGGACCGATTTGAGTAATTCTGTCACTGCTGGCTAGCTACACTATCCCCAGTGAACAAAGGGTACTTTTGATCAGAGAAATGTGGGGGGAAAGCTAGTGATATCATAAAAGAGATAAATGGGTTTTGGACAGCCCAAACTACCAAAGCAAAGAGTAAAAAGGGGCTTATGAATGCAACTTCACATAAAAAAATCCTATGTCACGGTTAGAGAATAAATAAATTCCTTAGTCCAAGGAACACACCAATTACTTTGCCCCAAACTGAGCTGGAAACTTGTATTATGTAGGTATGCTATGGAATGGATAGACATACTTAAATACTTTTATAAACATCCTTGACCCCAATACAAATGCAGATGTTCATCACACAATGTTCTTCACATCACAATGACGACCCGCTTGGTGTAATGGTCAAGATGTTGCCTATTACGCAAGAGGTCGCGGGTTCGATCCCCGCACAGGACAAATATTTGTGTGCATGAACATGTCTATTTGTCCTGGTCTGGGTGTTATATGTATCTATTTAAGTATATTTGTAATACCACTGTTGATTCTGATGTCTGTAACACAAGTGCTTAAGCTACTTAACACGGGTTCAGATCAATGTATGTGATGTTGTGAAATATTTATTTATTTATTTTACAAACATTTGCCCATAGCGGGATTCGAACCTGTGTTCCTCGGACTAGACCAAAGGACCCGTCAAAGTGTTAGACCAAGGTCTTTCTAATTTCATCATGTTTGTCCGTCAATCACGCTAAAACTACTGGACGAATTTTGATGCAATTTGGTATACAGGCAGGGTATGGGCTGACTTAGGTGATAGGATACTTTTTATCCCGATTAAATACGAAGTAGCGGGCGGCCGCTAGTATTATTATATTTGTACTGATAGCTCGTTCCTCCCGCAGGTGCCCTTCAAGAGATGACGAAGAAGCAAGAGGCAGCCAACCCCGAGGGTTCGGGCAACGCTGACCCTCAGAACATGTGGAGTGAGGAGTTCATCAAAGAAGCAGCAGCACAGTTTGAGACCAACATGGCTGCCATACTGGGCAGCTTTAGTGGAGTACCAGGTTAGTCAATTAAGCAAAAGCATTGTTCTCAACCTCAACATAGTTGCTAAAGAAAACCACAGCTGTGCTTTCGCCAGGCACCCGCCGGGCACGAGAACCAGTCCCTCCCATCACAAGGGTGATAAGGAAACCGCAGGGTATTAGTAGGTAGTGGAACGGAGTCCCGAGCCCTGCATATGACTGCAGGTCTAACTAGCCTGTAGTTATGGCGCGTCAATGTGTTTCCCTGTTTTAATAAAAATGATTTTGTGGGCAGTGGGACTATATCTTGAGGTCTAAACACAGCTGCAAGTCTAGCTAGCCTGCAGCTATGGTTTTTTTTTATGTTAAAATAGGAAGGCAAACGAACAGGAGACCTCCTGATGGTAAGTGATTACCGCTGCCCATGGTTGTCAACAACCGCACAGGGCTTGCAGAAATTGCAGATGCGTAGCCAGCCTTTAAAAAACCAATGCTCTCCGCAGTTGAGCTCTTCCGACCTTACTCACAGCAGAAACATAAGCACAACAGTTACGAAGTGCTATTTAACTGTGGTCTCCTTAATGTGGAGGTCCTTCCCCAGACGAGCGGCTCATTCGAGTGGAAGTTTCACAAAACTGTAAATATAAAGATTATACTTGCGAAAAAAAAGGAAATGTTGTCTTCATAAGCCTGTTCTGCTTCTTTCCTGGAAGAAGGCCTTATCCAGTAGTTATTTGAATGGAATTTAGTATGGTGAAAAGGAATACATAGGTATATAAATTAATTAGCCAAATGATAAAAAAAACTCCAATTAAAACTCCTTATACAACTACATATTTTATTTAGTCTCATCATCATCATCATGTTTCTTTTCAGAGGACCAGATCACCCAAGAACAAATTGCACAGACATTCTCCAAAATGGCGGGTGAGTGACCTTCATTAAAAATCACATGGAATACATAGGTTACCCGTCGTTTTATAAATAATGAGCATACTACATATACTAATATTTTAAATGTATAGTATAGTTATGTAATAGTTTGTTTGAATGTTTGTCTGTCAATCACGCAGAAACTACTGAGTGGATTTTAAATAAATTTATTAGTATATGGGCTAACTTATTTGATAGGATATTTTTATCCCAATTTAATTAAATGCTCCCGAGGTATTTAACAGGAATCACGATAACGTGGGCAAAGCCACGGTTAAAAACTTGTTTTTATAATATTTTTTTAAGTTAGCAATATTATTTTAGGTTTTTTTGATTCCTGAGAAAAAATGTTTTCTTGTTACGATCAGGGCCTTTCACTTATTAGAGGCCCTGGCCACATAGGCTTTTAAACCTGCATGGTTTGGTAATCGTGCAGGGTCTGGGGCCCCAATGTTGAGCCTGGGGCCCAATGCAGAGTCTGGAGGCTTTAAACAACCGCGGGGCTTTGGGCCATTGGAAAAGGCGGGTCTGTTTATAATGTTTATAACATTTTCTGGTTACAGAAGCGGCAGCCCACGTGCTGAAGCCGGGCAGCCAGGCGGGCGACGCGGCGCCTCCGACGGAGGACCCCGCCGTGCAGGGGAAGATTGACGAGGTAAATGGCACTTAGGTTTATTATGTAATAAATTAATAATCATACTAATATTATAAATGTGAAAGTTTATTTAAAAGAAAGAAAGAAGGGAAGACAAAATAAAGACACAAAGAAGGAAAGAAAGAAAGAAAATATGTAAGGAAGAAAAAGTTTTTATTTGGCACATGAATAAAAAATTTACATACATAAAAAAAACTATACATACAGACGAATTGAGAACCTCCTTCATTTTTGAAGTCGGTTAAAAATGATTTCAAATGTTGGAGGCCTTTGCCCTGCTTATGGAACATTAATAGGCTCATATTTTTTGCATATTCATTTTTAAGCATTTTTACATGTTAAGAATTATATCTTTTTCTTTAATTTTGAAACGTTTAAACCAAGAAAAAAACATCTAGTCTTAGGTTGCTCAGAACAGGAACAATATAATAACAAGAAAACATTCGTCAGGTCTACTAACGGTCTCGATAGCTTAATAGTCAGAGCGCTTTTCCGGATTGCAAGAGATTCTGGGTTCGAATCCCGTCGTGAGCCACAGACCTAAGAACACCTAAGAAGATTATGTTTTCTTTGTTTATAATTTGAATTTGATTTTAATGTTTCCTAAAGCAAAACATTGCATATTTTATAATATGCCTTATTTCCTTCCTCAGGTGTCGGCAGCGATCTCGCAGACGCTTCAGAACCTCAACACGAACTCGGAGAACCTTCAGAACCCTATTTCGGAACAGGATCTCGCGAATATGTTCAGCAGCTTCAACCTGGGGGGAGAGGGGGGAGGTCAGGTGAGACATATACTACGTATACTTATTTAATTATTTATTAAGTTACAGCTGCAAGGTACAAACTTTGACATTTATTATGCTTAAGTCTATGAGCAATACAGTATTAAGTTTACACCCTAACAACAGCTGAACACAACATTTATAAAGGATGAAACTGTAAAAAACATAAAACATGTACCTTAGTACATTACCTAGTGTGACTTACTATGTTTAATTATACTATGTGGTGGCTCAGTTTGGGAGGGTTTGGGATTTTTATAGGCAGGCAACGCAGTTGTGACCCTTGTGTGGTTGTTGATGTCCATGGGCAGCGGTGTCACTTACCATCAGATGATCCTCTTGATCGTTTGCGTCCTTCAGAACCCCTATCACATAAAATACGTGGAATACTTCTGAGATCTTTAAAATTTCGCAGCGTATTTTATCGGCAGGGTGCTTTGATTGTTTAATAGATAGAATTTATTATTCATCCTATAACAAAAATGTATGTCATATTATTATATGAAAATAAGCTGAAAATGTTATTAGTAGCAAATCCATTTTATAATTTACTAGCGGCCGCCCGCGACTCCGTCCGCGTGGTTTCCGGTTTCCGCAAACGTAGGTATATACTATACCTATAAAGTTCCATACAAACATTAATCGACTTTTTCATCCCCTTGGGGTGGAACATATAAAAATCCTTTCTAAAGGGATATTTATGTCATAGTAGCTTCATGCATGCCAAGTCCCAGCCCTATCGGTTTAAAATTGACAAAGTTTCATACAAACATTAATCCCCTTTTTCATCCCCTTGGGGTGGAACACATAAAAATCCTTTCTAAGGGGATCTTTATGTCATAGTAGCTTTATGCATGCCAAGTCCTAGCCCGATCGGTTTAAAATTGACAAAGTTTCAAACAAACATTAATCCCCTTTTTCATCCCCTTGGGGTGGAACATATAAAAATCCTTTCTAAGGGGATCTTTATGTCATAGTAGCTTAATGCTTGCAAAGTCCCAGCCCGATCGGTTTAAAATTGACAAAGTTTCATACAAACATTAATCCCCTTTTTCATCCCCTTGGGGTGGAATATATAAAAATCCTTTCTAAGGGGATCTTTATGACATAGTAGCTTTATGCATGCAAAGTCCCAGCCCAATCGGTTTAAAATTGACAAAGTTTCATACAAACATTAATCCCCTTTTTCATCCCCTTGGGATAAAATAATAGATATATACTATAGCCTATAACCTTCCTCGCCAAATACACTATCCAACACAAAAATAATTTTTCAAATCGGACCAGTAGTTCCTGAGATTAGCGCGTTCAAACAAACAAACAAACAAACAAACAAACAAACAAACAAACTCTTCAGCTTTATATATTAGTACAGATAAGAATATTTTGAATAAAAAAACTTTAATTAGTTTGTTATCCTTGTTTGACAGGCACAATAATTATATATCTATTAATTATATAGCATATAAAAATTTTGTGTTCTCTAAATTTGTATAGTATTTAATAAGATAAGTCAATTAAGTAGGTATATTGTAATTTTAGATAAATAAGATATTAACTGTAAAATTATTTACGTTAAGTTTTTAAGATATAAAATTTATTAATATTGTTAAAGTAGCTTAAGTTCACAATACCTCGAAGAGGTTTTGTAGCATACACTGTACTGTATATCTCCTATGTGTACTGTATTGCTTGTATGTTATGATATGGTGAATAAATGAATATGAATATGAATATTTTTCACGACCCTTGAGCGATATTCGCGTCGCGAAATGTGCGCCGGTCAGGACTCGGTCGTGCAGCGGTCGGTGAACACTAGTGCTTCCACGTACAGTCACTAGTTGCGGGCCTCGTTACGTTCGCGAGCGCGCAGCGCGGTGCGCGGGTACGGGGCGCGGGCGCGAGCACGGAGCGCGGGATCAAGCGCGGGGCGCGGGCCGCGGGGCACGGGGCGCGGCGGTACGGCGACGCGGGCGCGGGGCGCGGGCCGCGGGACACAGGCGTCGCGGCGGTACGGCGGCGCAGGGCGCGGGGCACGGTGACTCGGTGACTCGGCGGCGCGGGATACGGGCGCAGGGCGTAGGGCGCGTAGTGGTACACGGCCCTATGTGGTTACGCGGCCTATGTGGTTACTCGGCCTTATGTGGTTACGGGTGGTCGGAGTGAAACGCCACTGTCGGTACAACTGGGTACACTTTCCCGCCTAGCCGCGTCAAGCCCGCCGATGTTCAGCCTTCTGGGTAGGCTTCTTGTGGTTTTCTTGTGGTTTCCTTTAGGGCTTCTTAGTACTGGATCCTCCGGTGAACTACGATTTGGCCCCTGACCAGGCTCGCTTAAGTGCGATTTGGCTGGTCTCAGCTAGCGATAGCTGAGACGAGCACAACTTTTCCAACCTGGTCAGGGTAGAACAGTCTAACTTTGTGATAAGGACAAAACATATGGGCGCGACTTGACGATGCTAGTCGGTACGATCTACCCTTCTTTATTTTAACATTTTTCATTCAAACAAATGTTACATTTATTTAGCCTCTAAAATCCTAATATTTATCCTAAATAAAATAAGGCAAAAACAAACATTTATTTGTTTAATCTATACACTTCTTTAACATTTTCTTACGATCAAATGCTACATTTACTTATCCTCTAAATAAAAGAAGCCCCGAAAATAGTCATTTATTTGCTACATAATATTACAAACGTCACCCACCACTTGCATGCACTCCCATTACTAATACATAATTTATTTATTTTAAACAATATGTTACAAAGTATATTTGAATATTCTAACTATTAAGCCGCGTTTTGTTGGCCGTCCTGTACAAATATGAATATAAAAGTATGAATGTATAGAAAAAATTATGATTTATACAACCTTTCTGCTTCGGATCCGACTCGCTTTAAGCGGCTTTTATTATTTCTTAAGAAGCCAAAATTTCATTGTCAGTTTAGGTTACAAAAACTCTTTAAATTTTTAGTGGGAGCAATATTTTTAATAATTATAACACAATGTTTTTACACCGTACAATTTGAGAACTAACTCAATCTCATAATTGTTAAACTCTACTTTCAGGATGGAAACATGTTCGTCCCCTTCATGGCGGGTATGATGCAATCCCTCTTCTCCAAGGAGGTGCTCTACCCTTCACTTAAAGAACTAGTAGACAAATACCCCAGCTGGCTGGCAGAGAACAAGGGGAAGCTGGACCAGACCGAGTATGAGAGGTACGTGATTACTCAGTGTCTCATCGTCTCTGGATGTCTGTGACTATCTCTGTGTCTTTGTCACAGTCGCTGTATCTGTGTGTCTTTGTCTTTGCTGCCGTGTCTCTCTCATTTTCGCAGAGTCATGGGAAAACTAGATCAGACGGAGTTAAGCTAGCTTGTCTCTATCTCTGTGTCTCTGGAGCCACCTTTGTGACTCTGTGACTATCTATGTTTCTGTTAATACTATTCGTGTCTTCGACAATGTATCTGCAACTGTCTCTGTGACTATGTCTACGACTATGTCATTGTCTTTTGCTGTCTTTATGACTCTGTTAGTCAAGAGTATCTAGAAGTCTCTGTGATTATTTCTGTGTCTCTGTCATGACGGGAACATGTTCGTCCCCTTCATGGCGGGTATGATGCAGTCCCTCCTCTCCAAGGAGGTGCTCTACCCTTCACTTAAGGAACTAGTGGACAAATACCCAAGCTGGTTGGCAGAGAACAAGGGGAAACTGGACCAGACCGAATATGAGCGGTAGGTGTCTCTGTGTCATTGTCTCTATCTCTGTGTCTCTGTTGACTATCTTTCTGTCTCCAAGTCTCTGTAATTATCTCCATCATGATGGCAAAATGTTCGTCCCCTTCATCTCTATATATATCTCTGTGTCTCCACCTATGTGACTCTGTGGCTATCTCTATGTCTCTAACTCTATTATTCTTGTCTCCAACGATGTATCTGTCCCTGTCTCTGTGCCTCTTTCACTTTCTCTGTGACTTTGTCTTCGTCTCTGTCACTGTCTATTGCTGTCTATGTTCACTGTCTAGAAGTCCCAGTGATTATTTCTCTCAAACTCGATAGTTGCCCTTTTTGCTCTGTGTCTCTTTCACTGTCTCTGTGACCATGCCTGCGTCTCTGTCACTGTCTATTGCTGTCTCTGTGTCTATGTTGACTCCATCACTGACTACAAGTCTCTGTGATTATTTCTGTGTCTCTGTAATGACGGGAACATGTTCGTCCCCTTCATGGCGGGTATGATGCAGTCCCTCCTCTCCAAGGAGGTGCTGTACCCTTCACTTAAGGAACTCGTGGACAAGTACCCCAGCTGGCTGGCAGAGAACAAGGGGAAACTGGACCAGACCGAATACGAGAGGTAGGTGTTAACTCAGTGTCTAACTGTCTCTGGATTTCTGTGACTATCTCTGTGTCTCTCTCATTGTCGCGTAGAACAAGGGGAAACTGGACCAGACCGAGTATGAGAGGTGGGTGTCACTGTGTCATTGTCTCTATCTCTGTGTCTCTGGAGCCACCTATGCGACTAGAGAGTCACATACACAGAGACACAGAGATAGTCACAGGACTATCTCAGTCACTCTGCCACTTTTATTCATGCCTCCGACAATTTATCAAAATTAAAATCAAAATATACCTCATTTATATAGGCCTCAGTGAGGCATTTATAAATCGTCAACAATAATATCACAATATAATGAATCTACCACCGACTTCGGAATGCAGTTATCTACAGAGAAGAAGCGGCAAAAAATTTGATAGTTGCTCTGTTTGCTCTGTGTTTCTTTCACTGTCTCTGTGACTATGTCTGCGCCCCTGTCACTGTCTATTGCTGTCTATGTTGACTCCTTTACGGACTAGAAGTCTCTGTGATTATTTCTGTATCTCTGTCATGACGGGAAAATGTTCGTCCCCTTCATGGCGGGTGTGATGCAATCCCTCCTCTCCAAGGAGGTGCTCTACCCTTCACTTAAGGAACTAGTGGACAAGTACCCAAGCTGGCTGGCAGAGAACAAGGGGAAACTGGACCAGACCGAGTATGAGAGGTACGTGTTAACTCAGTGTCTCACTGTCTCTGGATTCCTGTGATTATCTTTGTGATTCTGTCTCTGTCGCTGTATCTGTGTGTCTATCCTTAAAACTGGACCAGGCCGAATACGTAATGTAGTTTCTCACTGTCGCAAGAACAAGGGAAAACTGAACCAGACTGAGTATGAAAGGTAACGTGTTAACTCAGTGTCTCATCGTCTCTGTGTCTCTGGATTTCTGTGACTATCTCTGTGTCTCTGTCAATGTCGCTGTATCTGTGTGTATATTTTCAATTCCCTGAATCAGCCTCTAATTATCTCCATGTCTCGGAATATTATCATGTCCTTGTGACTAACCCTGCAGCTGCAAATATTCACATGTCTCTATCCCCGATTCTGTGTCTATGTCACCGTCTCTTAGTCTTTGTCACCTTCTCCATGTCTCTGTCACTGTCAAAGTGCCCTATAACACAGTCTCTGAAACTCCGTCAACATCTCTGAAACTCTGTCACCGTCCCGTGAGTCTCTGTCACCGTCTCTGTGTCCCTGTCATCGTCTCGTGAGTCTCTGTCAACATCTCTGAATCTCAGTCACCGTCTCTGAATTTCAGTCACCGTCTCTGAATCTCGGTCACTGTCTCAAGGCATGTGTTAACCTCTGTGTGTTTCTGCCCCCGAGTCTTTCCCTATGCCTTCGCCTCTGTCTCTGACAATGCCAATCAACATGTTCTCTCTCTAATTCTCTCCCTCTCTCCTTCCAGGTACGATGTGATGCATATTAACCCATTTAAGATCACATATTAACCTTGATTAGATATCTTTCCTATACGTGAGGGTATTAATCCTCTAACATTACGTTACACACGTCCTTATATTAGTATATAAGCCGTAGAGAAATTAATAAAGAGGTTGATACCACACCGACCACTCGTCTCATTATGTAGATCATCCCCATCACCAAGTAGCGACGACATCGTTACCACAACGAGAACGTCCCTTATTCTGTGTCGCTGTGCCTTTGTCTCTGACTCTGACAGTGCCAATGAACATGTTCTCTCTCTAACTCTTTCTCCAGGTACAACATGATCTCTAACTCTCTCTCTCCAGGTACGAGAAAGTCCCCGATTCTGTGTCGCTCTGCCTTTGCCTCTGTTTCTGACAATGCCAATCAACATGTCCTCTTTCCAACTCTCTCTCTAGGTACAACATGATCTCTCTCTCTCTCTCCAGGTACGAGAACGTCTCCGATTCTGTGTCGCTGTGCCTCTGCCACTGTCACCGAGTATGCCAATCGCCATGTTCTCTCCCTAATTCTCTCCCTCTCTCTCCCCAGGTACGAGAAGCAGCTGGAGCTGATGCAGGCGGTGTGTCGCGAGCTGGAGCCGGAGCAAGAGTCCGACCCGGAGGACGTCAAGAGGAAGAGGTTCGAGACGGTTCTGGAACTCATGCAGAAGGTATGAATATGAATGTGTGGACCTCGAGTGCGCAGTGGTAAGCGCACTCGGCCTGCGGTTGCTAAAGTTAAGCAACGTTCGCAGATGCCAGTCATCGGATGGGTGACCGAAAAATTTATTTTCGAGCTCCTCCGTGCTTCGGAAGGCACGTTAAGCCGTTGGTCCTGCGCCTGATCTCTCTACGGTCGTGTCAGACTGCTGTCCCACCGAATTATGAGAGTGAGGGAATAGGGAGTGCACCTGTGCTTGCGCACTCACTTGAATACGGCCGTAGAGTATTATTAATATGTGTAACGGTGCCGTTCCCTTCCAGTCTACATGGATGCTCAGAGTTCCATGATAGTTGGGGATGAGGGTGTTTGCGATTGAAAAATACTCTAGATGGCAGTCCGTAGGCGTGAGGTCTAACTGCTATGTCATTGGTGAATTTAATCGTTGTAATGGGGTGTGAAGGAAATTGAAGGCTTCTTCTAGATGGGGGTTGTGCCCATGGTCACAGGGCAGGTGGGTTGGTGACCGCAGTATGGTGAACGATAAAACATAACCCCCCTAGACTCTTAGTAGTTTACTACAACCTAAAGGAGGAAAAGAGGAGAATATGTTTAAGTATTTACTCAAATGATAAATTACCATTACCATCCCCGTTGCAGTCTTCTGTTAGACATAGGGCTCCCCAAGTATATATGTAGTTTAACAATTTATTTAAACTTCTAGCGGCCCGTCTACTGGTAGCGAACTACTTCCCGTACTGTGATAAAATAAAGCCTAAGTAACTCAGTGTCAATGCAGCTTTCCAACGGTGAAAGAATTTTTGAAATCGGTCTATTAGTTTCTAAGTTTATTTGTTACATAGAAAAATAGAAATCTTTTCTCTTTATAATATTTGTATAGAAGTATAGATATGGATATAGATATGGATAATATTAAAAAATAACAAAACAAAAGCAAAAATATTGGATTTGCTCGAAAATAAATGTTTTTTTAATTTAATTTTATTCTGTTCAGTACTGGCAGTTTTCACTGAGAAACAGTTAATTGACCAATTTACTCACCACATCCCCCCCCCCTTCCAGATGCAAGACCTCGGGCAGCCTCCCACAGAACTAGTAGGAGACATCGCCGCGCCCCCGCAGGGCTTCGCCCCCCCGCCCGGAGCTGACCCCTCGCAGTGTGCCCTCATGTAGTGACACTACACTACACTACACTTCACTACACTACGGAACGACTACTATGTGTTCACTTGCTTCTAACTACGGTACTGAAGGTACACTTGTACACTGGCGAGCAAAGGTTTGGAATCACTTTCAAAAAATTGTATTACGAAGTGCTACTTCACTGTGGTCTTCTGTAAGGTGGCAGTACTTCTCCAGACGAGTGGCTCATCGGTCTATTGAAGTCCACGGATGAACGTAGGTTTCCCAAAGATGGAGTAATATACCATCATCATCATCATCATCAGCCTATGACAGTCCACTGCTTGTAAGGGTTACGGAGGTCAGATGACAGTCGCTCCATTGTTATACTAGGCTGGTCAATTCTACCATAGGCACCGTGCGTAGCGATGACTCTGCCATCTCGTGACTCATATTCAAAACTTTTAATCTCAATGTCGGTAATTCTACTGTCAAACCACGGTGCCTTATTCTGCCATCTAGTGACTCATATTCGAAACTTTCAAGCTAAATGTCAAATTTTACTGTCAAAACCACATAAAAAATCGAGATTTTAGCGCCCTCTATAGTTTCTGCACGGTGCCTATACCAATATTCAAATCTAACTGCTATGTCATTGGTGAATTTTGACATACCTGTCAATGATATGTCAAAATTCACCAATTACATACCAGTTAGGCACGGATTCTTCATTTGCGAAAACCTACATTCATTCCCATCAAGAAAGTATACTCAAGATCACCCGTGAAATTTTAAGTAAGTGATTCCAATCTTATGCTCGCAAGTATAGCTTTTAAACTTTTTATAAATTACAATGCAGTATACTGTAAAAGAAGTCATAATTCTAAGGTTCTAGGACCTAGGTTCAATTCTCGGGATAGTCTTTTTAACCTTAACCTTTTGCAATGATAAAGGCCTATATTTTGCGGTGGGACATAAGCTGATATTTCATTATTATGTTTTTTTCAGTATGAGTGGTTGAAAGTAAGTGACATAGTTTTATACTATATCTGTATAGTAACATTTAAATGTGATCATATATCGGGTCACCCATCCGATGTTTGCTGCGTAGAAAACTGCTTTACTTGTATTATTTCTATGATCACATTTGAAGCTACTTTTAAAGATATCAGTTAAGAGTTCGAAATTATCAAGGTAATTGTTTTATATCATTGATAAATATCAGATAATTTTATCTTTGAAAATTTGTTTTAATGTAAAACATTTTAAGCGATTTTTATTCAATATTTATGACGAAGTAATGAAAATTTGAAGCATTTTCTGTTAAGTGTTATAATAAATCAATTTTAATAATGTGGCAAATGTTTGTGTGATGAACATCGGCATTTGTACTCGAGTCATGGATGTTTATAAAAGTATTTATGTATGTCTATCCGTTCCCTGGCATCCATAGTACAAGCTTCGAGCTTAGTTTGGGGCTAGGCAATTGGTGTGTTAGTCCAAAGAATTTATTGATTAATTATTTTATTTATCAATGATAATCATAATTATTAATCATAATCTAACTCTTATGTCAATGGTTCGATATAAAAATGCGAACTATGGTGCTGTGTATTATATGTTACCCATTTATTGCGGTATTTGTGGAATATTTTAGATAATTGTGTGACAAATATTACTATATTTAATTATTAATTTAATAGTACGGGAGGTAACGGTGAAATTTACATCGTTTTGAAAAGTTATGTTTTCAGGATAATTGTTTTATTTTGCATTATTTTACTATTGATTTATTATACCAAAAATTACTATGTTGTTTGTCTCTGTTAGTAGGCTATATCTGTCACGTGAGGAAATTAGGTATTTGTAATTATTTACCCACAACATTGTTTGTATTGAATACATTGTAATATGTGTATGTTATGTATAAAATAAAATCGTTTTCATTAAGGTAAAGCACAAAGGCATTTAAAGTATATTGAATTAAAGTAATGATTATATTTAAAAAGTGACTTGTTGGACTATTTTATATGCTGGTCGTGGAATCAATTCCCGGTGCATTCATCATTATTCAAGGTTTGTGGTGTACAAATAAATACCCTATTACTTGATTTTGAGCACAAGAAAAGTTGTAGTGTTATATATAGTGGGCTATAGTGGGCGATAATTACTTGATGTGGTGGCCTTTATGTATCCCAGTGGCCACTTACAAATAAATATAAAAAATACACTCATTTTCCGTCGCCTCCCGTACTATGTTTCACTCATAGTATGAAGACGATTTTTAAAGTTTCTGTATTTAGAGATAAAGTTTTTAAAATGTATGTTTGATTTTGAGCGATGTAGTGTTATATATTAAACATTGGTCCCGACTATGATCCAAATGGTCTGGTTTCTCTTGTAAGGGTTACGGAGGTCAGACGACAGTCGCTCCATTGTAATAACCAGGCATGTCAATTCAGAATTATAGTCGCAGCGTACCCTGGGCTCCTCAGAAGAAATCCGGGTAGAAGCTAGTATGAAGATCGTATATCGACTAGTGGCAGCATTTAGTAAGTGGGTTCGATTCCCGGACGTAAGTATGATGGTGAAATATTTTATAAAGAATGTTGTATGAAATGTATAAGGAGGCTTTGTAATGGTAATGGATTCAATTCCTGCGTCAAAATGATGGTTTGTGCATTTTTTAAATCGGGGGTGGGTGTAAAAAATATCATTTTGTTTTTATTAACTTTGTTCATAGTGGTCGGCGAAAGATGTCGTAACATAATTATTTTAAAATTTAAATAACTGGTCCGTTTTATAAAAATGATACAATTATTTAAATCTTATTTAAGTCAGGTATTGATTTCACACTTTTGTAATTAAACATGTAATGTCCGCAGTATTATGCATTTAAATAATAAGGCTTTTAATCTTGTCAATTTGTGTATAATTTATGTTCAAATAACTTGTCGAATATTTTTATTTATTTATTTATTTTATTAATAGGGTAGCCAACAAAACTTACACTATTGCTTACAAAGGAAACTTAGGTACTAAATTACAGTCTAAGTGCAGTTTTAATTATAGGCCACCACGGCATGCATTGTGGTCTATAGGCCACCACGGCATGCATTGTGGAATATGATGTACACAAAAGAAATTACCTACTTGTTTTAAATTTTAGTACATTTTGCGTGCAATATTATGATTTATTGTAAATTGTACAAGCTTTTATGCACTACGCATGCTTTAATATAAAAATGTATATTGATACAAAATAATTTGAAATACGTATTTTAAATTCAGAGCATTTTATAATCACAATGTCTTATTAAACTAATGCTTTTAATCTGAAATAATCAAGTGTAAATATTGCCGTGTATCTCAGTAAGTACCTATTTTGGTCTTTCTACCTTTTGTGTTCACCCGGGAATAGAATCTATGTACCTGACCGTGTTAGAGGCACAAATGGATTCGAACTTGTATTTTTTTTGATTTAATTATGATTGTGTTTATAATTGTTTGGTTATATTGTTAAGAAAAAAAATAAAAAAACTAGTTACCTATACTGTGTTTTGTTTGCATTTTATAACCCTTTTGTTATTAGTTTAGAAAAAAAAACGCGACCGAAATTCGGCCTGACTACGCCGGCAATGTATTTTTAAATGGTTTTTTATATGGTTGGGAAGGGAGAGGAATGTCATCGGTGGAGGTGATCGTTAGTATACTATAAAGGGGCCCCTTAAACCTACACGCTGGGTCTGTAGTCCCAGGCGCCGACTGACATTCCTCTCTGTTCCACGCGATAGACCCGGCACCCGCACGGAGAATCCATGGATAGCTAAGAAGTTCGTCTCATGTAATGTGACGTTATTTCAGCATGGTTGGTGTGGGGTCGTTTATTTAAAATACATTACAGGCTTTTTTTAAGAGAGGTAGAGCTTAATGGAACTATAAAACAGAAATTACCGAGAACTTTCTTTTTATTGAAGAAGAATTGCTGTTTCTTTATTTATTGCATTTTGAAAATGGTCAGTCATTCTGACGTCAGGACAGCGTTGCTACTCATATTCATATCATATCCTATGTTGCTTTCTTGTTGTGTTACAAGTTTTACAATATACCAAGAAGCAAACGCTTTATCGATATTGAAAAACTTAACTTTAGTACTTAATTAGTACCACAATATAATATTATGGACTTGGAGTATCAACACGCTACTACTACGAAAAACGCCTAATGTTTCGTTTATAGCAACAACGCAGAAACTAGCTAATTCTAATTCGTATGTAAGTTATTGCTAAGAACAAAGTAATAGGCGTTTTATATTCTTAAAAAAAACACATTAGATCCTCCCCTCAGGCAGACTTATTAAATGATAGCTTACAGTAGTTTCATGAAATGTATGTAGTACCCATAATTAGTTTTTTAAATATGTTAATAATGCTTTTAACCCGACTTAAAATTATTTGTATTTTGAATGACAATAAAGGGTAGGTACAAGAGGCAAACTTAACACGTCATTGCAATCCCTACCAGTCACCCTTTGAGCCCAACAGAATATAAAATGTCATCTTAAATCTAATAATATAATATCCCTCGTCATAACAGTCTTGATTCATTCTTTAATTAATCTATAACCTAAATGTTGTTGATAAGGTACCGATTATGCAGTGACGTGTCGAAATACTTTGTTAATTACTTTTAAATTGCTTTAGAAAATAGGATATTCATAAACATGAGGACAGGTAATGAAAGATTTGTTTTGAACTTTCGACCCGTATTTGGAAAATATCAGTGTTCTTCGATTGTGCATAACTAATTATGAATTGTGCATTCTATCAACGAAAAACAGCATCAAAATTAATAAATAATAAATAAATACATAGGTACGATTAACACACGAATTGCCTAGCCCCAAACTAAGCTCGAAGCTTGTACTATGGATGCTAGGGAACGGATAGACATACTTAAATATTTTTATGAACATCCATGATTCGAGTACAAATGCCGATGTTCATCACACAAACATTTGCCCCTAGCGGGATTCGAACCGACCTATGGTTTTGTACGGAATTGATACCAGCTCTACGGTGAAGGAAAACATCGCGAGGAAACCTGCACACTACGAGTTAGTGTGTGAAAAGTAGTAGGCAATGGCAAACCACTCTATTTTAATCAATGGTCAACGTGCTGTCTTGCTCTTAGTTCAGTGCCAATTTCAAGATAGCATAATGACGTGTAGGTATGTCTAAATACCTAATACCTACCGAATCTACAGTACGGTAGCCCGGTAGCCTAGTGGTAAAGCAAGCCGCTTCACATTCTTCAGGGAGTTGGTTTAAACCCCAATTGGATGGTTTATCAAAGATCTACATATGTGCGGAATTTATACCAGCTAAACGGTGAAGGAAAACATCGCGAGGAAACCTCCACACTACGAGTTAGTGTGTGAAATGGAGAAGGCAATGGCAAACCACTCCAGTATAATTACCAAGAGAGTCGTTACCTGCTTCATTTCATACAATGTTCATTAATGAGGTCAGTAATGATCCCTCAGTAATGAAGAGTACCTACTACTTAAAGAGGACTAAGTACCTACCCAAGTAATGATACCTAGGAAATGTAAAAAAATATGCATTAAAAAGTTCATGAACAACTTGCACTGAGGAATACTTATTTAAAATTTGTCGCTGTATTAAAGGTCAAATATTTAATTTTAAGTTAACACGGAAATTATGACCGTAGGTCAGATGTGGTAAGCTTGTTTTAATGTCAAAATAAAGTACTTCTTACTTATTATATGGTGGTATCTTGGTGTCTTGATGAGAGATAAGAAAATCAGTGAATGTTAATAGTAGGTACATTTCTATATGCTGTATTTTCGTGAACTTAAGTAATTGGTAGGTAATGGTTGGTGACCGCAGTATGGTGAACGATACAACACAGGGGAACGCTGCTGCCCATCCCCCGGAATTTGCCTTAGTCGATTTAATCGTATTTCACCTGATAGGTATTTACTACATGTTACAAATAACTTTTCCATGATATGTTAGGGGATCGAACCCGGTACCTCTTGGTTTAACAGTCAACTTCGCAACCATTATACCAAACAGATCGTCATTATTTTTATTATAGTTATGTTAATATATCTTAACTATGAGCGTATTAACGCATAGTACATAGTTTAAGACGTATTTAGTTCTGTTTCAGAACAATAGATCGTAAAATTAATGGTCCGATGAAGTAGATACCTAAGTACATGTCATTTTAGTTCGTTTGTGCCACGTAGGTATTGCCCGCCTGCAATAGTAGGGAATTGACCTATTTCTTCCCGGGTGTGTCGTAAGAAGCGCCTAAGGCACATTCCGGGGGATGGGCAGCAGCGTTCCCCTGTGTTGTATCGTTCACCATACTGCGGTCACCAGCCCGCCTGCCCAGCGTGGTGACTATGGGAATAACCCTTCATTTGGAAGATGCCTACGTCTAGCAGTGGACTGCAAAATGTTGATGCTAAATAAATACATTCTTTGGTTGGACTAACACACCAATTGCCTAGTCCCAAACCAACAAACTAAGCTCGAAGCTTGTACTATAGATGCTAGGGAACGGATAGTCATACTTAAATACTTTTACAAAAATCCATTACTCGAGTTCTAATGTCGATGCTCATCACACAAACATTTGCCCCTAGCGGGATTCGAACCCGCGACCCTTGGTTTTGTAGCCAGGGTCTCTGACCACTAGACCAACGGGCCTGTCAGATGAACTATAGAATTTTCGAAGAAAATCGGACCGGAACTATAATATCTTTCATCAAATTTACAATGGAAACATTAAAGCAATAATGATATCACTAAAAGTTAATTGACATTGTAAAATACCCACTGATGTAGTACAACTTAAATTAAAGTTTTATAATAGCACACGAAATCTAAAAATACATTTAAGTTATAAAAAGCGAATGGAAAAATACGACTTGATCTCATAAGTAGGTATTTATTATACCTACCGTAATAATGATGACTCGTCTGTTTTCGTTCAATGCCCGGGTCAGACATTTTTTTGCTTTTTTGCACTAATTCTATTTATAAACAAGAATGCAGATCTCACGTGATATCACACGTTTGTCAAAAAATGTCTATGTTTGTTCTGCGCCTGATCTCTCTACAGTCGTGTCAGATCGCTGTCCCTCCGAACTATGAGAGTGAGGGAATAGGGAGTGCACCTGTGCTTGCGCACTCACTTGTGAACTATAAGTAATATATTATCCTGCGTACCTGGCTGATGGTAACATCGGCCGCCATGGTCGATAGCGGCCGGAAGGGTATTATTTTTTGTTAGTAATGTAATTCTGTGAATCTTAATACCTGTTTTGACCTAAAATACTTAAATCTGGTTTTATGTCCCACGGCATTGTTATTCCTAAAAACTAAGTTTATAAATAGATAATTCTGACGACATAACATGCCTACCTTGATCTGACTCCGTGATAAGTAACTTAATAAAAACTTACGTAGCAGAATTAAACCAAAACAATATTGTTGTGTTAGATAATTATGTAATTTTGAATTAGGTCCTGTACTATGGATGCTAGGGAACGGATACACATTTATAAGCATCCACTACTCGAGTACAAATGCCGATGTTCATCACACAATCATTTGCCACTCTAGGGATTCAAACCCGCGACTCTTGTTTTTGTATCCAGGATATCCAACCACTAGACCTACGCACCCGTCCAGGCAAGTAAATTTTGTACTGTGCGGGAATCGAACCCGCGACCTCTTAGTAACAGTAACAGGAAATTTCTTAAGTTCGATCCGTTTATTATTATGATAATAATCTGCATTAACATAATCTGTTTATTGTCGTTTGTTTCATAACACTGTATCTATTTAAGTAATAATGTAATAACACTGTTGCTACTTATAATAAAACGTGCTTAAGTTACTTATCTCTAACTTAGATCAATGTTGTGATATATCAGATATAATATTTCATCCGGATCTTGACCACGTAATTGTGATAACAACTTAGTTGTTTAAGTTTAAGTATCGACCTGTGATCTTGAAGTCCTGAGTTCGATTCCCGGGTTGGACAAAATTCGTGTCGGATATTCGAAGTTTTCTAAACCGACCCCGGTCTTGTCATCTCCAATCCGTATTTGGCAAGCGTGGTGATTAGAGCAAAATATTATATTAGTGATGATAACAATATTTTAAATTATGGAGGCTAGCGTTTAACCCGTTTCTGTACGGGGTCCGCTTTGACCATGATCCAGGATTTAGCGAGCCTGATTATTACAGTGAAGCGACTGCCAACAGACTGTCGTAACCTTTAGAGGGGATCCAGACCTATTGGATTATGGTTACACATTCAGATCCCTGAACTAAAGTCGGAAACTATCTGAATGTGCAGGTTTCCTCACGGTGTTTTCCCTCACCGCCGAGCTAATGGCACAAATTCACCATAGATTTCGAAAAATCCAGATGTGTGGTTTCGAATCACGGACTTCATGTATATGAGGCGTGGTCTTTACCACTAGGCCTCCATAGCTATAGTATTTTCCTACAGTAACGAATTCAAATCTATGCGCAGTTCTTCACCTGATTATCATCAATTCATTAGTATACAACTTCGAAATTTAGCAGGAAATATTGTTATCGCAAACACTTTGAGATGGTCTATTTGACCATACACGAATGTTTGATGACCAATGACCATGTTTGTTTCGTTTGTTTGCAGAATACTTTAGCACACGTTTCATTAGAGGTTACGTTAAATGAACATGGCCAAAGTTCTTGTATTAATAAATAAATAAATAAATGCCTTGGGCTGACACACCAATTGCCTAGCCCCAAACTAAGCTCGAAGCTTGTACTATGGATGCTAGGGAACGGATAGACATACATAAATACTTTTTATAAACATTCATGACTCGAGTACAATTGCCGATGTTCATCACACAAACATTTGCCCCTAGCGGGATTCGAACCCGCGACCTTTGGTTTTGTAGCCAGGGTCTCTAGCCATTCGACCAACAGGCCTGTCAAAATTAAATATCCATTATTAAGAGTAATGAAGCCGGCGAATTTTGCCTATTTTTCATCATAAGTCATCATCAGTCCTTTGCTGGATGTTGACTTTCTCCAGAATGGGGGTTAAGCCATAGTCACCACATTGCTTGGTGACCGCAGTTTGGTGAACGATACAACACAGGGGAACGCTGCTGCCCATCCCCCGGGATGTGACTTAGTCGATTCTAACGATACCCACTGGAAGAGATGGGAATTAGGAACCTACTAGAACTTCACAGGCTATTCAAACAATATATAGTCCTCCTTGTCGTATCCGACAACGGCGACCTTAGTCTCTTCTTTGGTGAGCACGAATATGGCTGGCAAAACCAAACTTCGCTTTAAACACCCGATCACATTGGGGGCAGAACAGCTGACCATCTGCATTAAAAGTATAACTATAGCTTGGTTTCGGACAATTCTTACGGGATTGGCGTTTTAAGTCAAGCTCTTTCAACCGGTTCTCTTCGAAGGCAGCTACTCCCTTCCTGACAGAGTGACGCCACTCAGGTCCTAAAACAGCAAGCTTCTCCCAGCGCTCACTAGGGATATTGCAAGCAGTCAGGTTACGCTTAAGGACGTCCTTGTACCGCAGATACTGCCCCCCGCGTTTGCGCTTACCACTCGCTAGTTCCGAGTAGAAGACCATCTTCGGGAGTCTGCAGTCGTCCATGCGGTGGACGTGACCGCACCATCTCAATTGCAACTTCATGAGTAACGCCTCCATGCCGACCATGCCCGAACGACGCAACACTTCACTATTAGGCACACGATCTTGCCAGGTGATCCGCAAGATATTCCGGAGACACCGCATGTGGAAGGTGTCAAGCTTTCTGATGTCGGTTTTGTATAGACACCAAGTCTCCGAGGCATATGTCAGTATCGGTAGGACTAGTGCCTTATACACAGAAAGCTTGGTGTGCAACTTAATGTCGTGAGATTTCCATACTCTCTGTGTCAACTTCCCGAACGTTGCAGCAGCTTTAGCTATTCGGGTTGGAATTTCTGATAAGAGGCGATTGTCGCTCCGAATCTGGCTGCCGAGGTACTTAAAAGTAGATACCTCTTCCAAGACTGAGTCACCCAAAGTGACATTCGACTGGTCAGCGATACAGCCTCTAGGTGGTTGTTTGAGCACTTGGGTCTTAGAGACGCTTATGACCAGGCCAAATTTGGAACACGATTCGCGAAGAGAGTCAAGGTATTGTTGCAATGCCTCCAGTGAATAAGTCATAAGGCAAACATCGTCAGCGTAAAGAATGTCAACTACAGAGCTGTGCCGTACTTTGTTTTTGGATTTGAAGCGGGAAAGATCGAAAACACTTTTGTCTGTGCGTACATTAAGACGGAGTTGACGTCCAGTGCAGCGAGTGAGCGCATCATTCATGACTGCTGCGAAATACAACGCGAACAATGTAGGAGCCATTACGCACCCTTGTTTAACGCCTGCTGAGACTGGGAAACATTCTGAAAATTCGTTGTTGTGCTGCACCTTGGCCATCATGTTGTCATGGAACTGCCTTATAAGGTTTACGAATTTTGCAGGACATCCAGCCTTCGCCAGGACCGTCCAGAGAGCTTGACGTGGAACTCGGTCGAAAGCTTTTTCCAGATCTACGAAACACATGAACAGCGGCTGATGCTGTTCAAGACTTTTTTCTTGGATTTGCTTGACGACGAATATTGCGTCCACAGTGCCTCTGGATGGTCTAAACCCACATTGGGACTCAGGCAGAATTTGTTCAGCGAGCTGCGTTAGACGAGCGTTAATAATGTGTGCTAAGATTTTGCCAGCGGAGGAAAGAAGAGAGATACCTCTGTAGGACCCACAGTCAGATATATTGCCCTTACCTTTGTATAGTTTGCAGATTGAGGCATCTCTCCATTCCTGCGGCACCGTTTCGGACTCCCAAACTCTCAAAACAAGTTCAAAAAGTTTGCCCTGGATGTTCGAGCCGCTGTATTTGTAAACTTCTGCAGGTAGACCGTCAATGCCAGGTGGCTTGGCATTTTTGAGCTTTTTTACAGCTTGAATGAACTCATCAATTGACGGAGGATCAGCAAGTTGTTCGACAACAGGTAAGTTTTGGAGTTGATCGAGATATTGAAAATCGGTTGTTTGTACTGCAGGGTTCAGGACGTCATGAAAATGTTCAGCCCATCTATGCAGTATGTCATTCTGATTGGTAAGACGTTCATTACCATCACGAGAAAAAACTGGAGCTGTTTTCCTAGAAGATGGGCCGAAAACACCCTGAATGTTCTCGAAAAATTTACCTGTTTGGTTTGTATCAGCGTAATGCTGTATTTCAGCTGCTTTCTCCGCCCACCATCGGTCTTTGAGCTCGCGCACTTTGGACTTGAACAAATGGCGAATTGATTTGACGTTGTTGCCAGGATTACGCAGAGAGCGCCGGTAATACTCAAAAAGGGCTTTGACGTCTGCATCGCAGGCATCAAACCAGTCTTGGTTTTTCTTGGGAGGTTTTCCCAGAGACCGCCCCGCACTCTCTCTGAGGTGTTTGGAGTATGTGACCCAGCTATCATCTATAGATGCATCCTTAGCCTCCTTGAACGAAGCACCAAAATCATCGTCCAAATGTTTGCCCAGTTCTTTGCAACGCGTTAAGTTGGAGAACGCAAGTTTTGCAGACTTTTTGTGGTTGGCTCTTCGTGGAAATTTGAGACTGATGCGCAATTTGGACCTAATAAGTCTGTGGTCAGTCCAACCTTCTGCACCCCTCATAGCTCTTGTGATGAGAACGTCGCCTAGATGTTTCTTGCGAACAATAACGTAGTCCAAAAGATGCCAATGTTTGGACCGAGGGTGCATCCAAGATGTTTTATGTTTTTCCGGCAGACGGAAAAACGTGTTGGTCAAGCATAGATCAAACTCTGCACATAGAGTCAATAAGTCAAGGCCGTTCTCATTGCACTTACTGACTCCATGACGACCGAGGATACCCTCCCACGCAGTATACTCCGACCCCACGCGAGCATTAAAGTCTCCTAGCAAAACAATCCTATCTTGAGGTGGAACATACCGTAGGACTTTGCGCAGATCTTGGTAGAATCTCAATTTAACCTCATCAGATGATGGCAGTGACACTTATGAGATGGAGGTGTTTCCCAGTTGGAAGAGGAAGGCGCAAAGTAATGATGCGATCGCTAATCCCCTTAGGAAGATCCTGCATTGAGCGCGCTAAGCTGTTACGTACGGCAAAGCCTACACCACTGGAAGCCCTTTCCGTATCTGGTTTCCCACTCCAAAAGTATGTGTAGCCACCGAGCTGTTCACACAATTCTCCGCAGTCGGCAAGGTGGGTCTCGCTGATGGCGGCGATGTCGATGTTGTATCGTGCCAGTTCTCTAGCTATTATAGCAGTCTTCCTTTCAGGACACTGGCTGCTGTCACTGTCAAGCAAAGTTCGGACATTCCACGCTCCTATTAGAAGATCTTTACCCTTAAATCTAGAATCTTTACTACTTTTAAGTGTCTTTCGACCGCATTTAGGTGATGTCCAGATGACCGCGGTAAGCCACCTGGGGTGTTAACGGAACGGACTATGTTTAGGCCACCTTTTCTAGGCCCCTCCCCTGATTGGGGAAAGCAGAGCGATCCTAAACAGGGCTGCTTTGTCGCCGGACGTGCTGCCGAACCCGTCTCCCCGTCCCACTCGGATTCAGGAGCGACCACTCTCGTCCGGCCGCCTACGTGCAGAGGTCAGCTAAGGCCCAGGTACATCAGACCCAAAACCCCACCACCAACCGTCCATCGCCGTAGGGCTTGTTTGCTCGAAGAACCAAAAGTATTGCCAAGGTCAACTACGCGTGAAATTATTTTAGGTGAATAAGCGGTTGCGCATCCACAGATCCACCCTCTCGTCTTCAGGATCCGGGTATCAGTGGACCGGAGAACCGGTACGACTGATAAGACCCAGAAGATGCAGCAACTAGCCATACGTCGTTTCTAGACCCCGACGTGTGCCCTTTAAGGCGTGTTGCATCGCCCTGCTGTATCGCTATGACAGTCGGAAGCGATTGCCTATCGACGGTGCCCGCCTGACATACCGAAATAGACTTTGGTACAGCATGGGGGGTCGGCCATTCAGCTATATACTATAGCCCCCTTCACTAGGTTTAGCCCACGAATCGCCGTGGTTTCCAGGGTGTGGCACGCTGTAGGTACCATACAGCTACGAGGAGCCACTAATGAAGAGATTGAGGAGCCTTGCTCTAAGGTGTAGAAACCATCAGCACAAACCTCCATTACACCCCAATATTCAAACAAACATAGTTATTCGTAAACAAGAACAGGTACCTATACTATGTATGGAAACGTACTAGGAAAAAAAACGCGACCCAATTTCGGCGTGACTGCACCTGCAATGTATTGTTAATCGAAGTTGACACACTATGCCAAAATAGCGACGCGTAATATTTTGTATAGAAATTACATTGCTGTCGAATTTCAGTCGCGTCACTTCTGCCTAGTGTATTCTTGCACTAAAATAATTATCGTCTCCATAATATTCTTGCTCTATGACAAGAGTCCAAGCTCTTGTCAGTTTATTCTTCAGCAAGAATATACTATACTACATAGAAATAGCCTATTAATGTCCCACTACAGGGCAAAGGCCTCCATCATTTGAAATCATGTTTTCGTTACAAAGATGGGTTTTGGCTTAATCACCACGCTTGCCAAATGCTGATTGGTGATCACAAACCCGGGATGTGTTCAGTAAAATCGACCCAAAGTTTGCCCGACCCAGGAATCGAACCCAGGACCTCTAGACCAAGGCCTGGTACTTAAACCACTAGACAATCGAGACGTTTACTATACTAATAGATTAAATTAAAATGTATGAACAGGCAGTATTATAAAGCAATATTATATTGCGTAACGGTACAGATAATAACCAACTTAGGACTAAGGATTGACGCATAAAGGCGTTTGGCGCAACGTGAGTTATCATTTTAAGCTTGGTCATATTAAACAGGTTCTACAATAATATCAAAACTGTATTACGAAGTTACTCTGCCTAGTTTAGAAGCCTTTGATTATGAGTACCTACCTAATTTTTTCACACTGATGTGTTTCTGATCCTATTGGCTAATTTAAGTGTCTTCAATTACTGTGGCCTTTTGCTCAAAAACTTGCTAACTTCTAAACTCTGGGCTGTATCCGAGTCATCCCTACAAGAAAGCATAGACATTATGTCCGACACGGGTTTCGAACCCAGAACCGCCGGCGCTGCTGCCGCGTCCTTCATAATATAAGCCACTGCGCATCGGCGGTAGTACCAGCAAAGTATGACAACAATTTTATCAGACTACAATTTTCGGTCCAACTCGGGATTCGAAACCAGGTCTTCTTGCCTCCCAGCCACTCCGGAATCTTATTTGTCTTGCCCGTTGGTCTAGTGGTCGGAGACCCTGGCAAAAAACCAAGGTTTGCTGGTTCGAATTCCGCTCTACAAAACCAAGAGTCGCGGGTTCGTTTCGTCAAATGTTTGTGTGACAAACATCGGCATTTGCACTCGAGTCATGGATGTTTATGAAAAGCATTCAAGTTTCTGTATATAAAGTGTCTATATATAAAGTGTCTGTATAGCTTCCATAGTACAAGCTTCGAGCTTAGTTTGGGGCTAGGCAATAGGCTAGTTGCCTCATATCACCATTTATAAAATCACTTTTAATTCGAAAATTATTCCGTACAAGGGTCCAAAATATGAAAACTTCATTAAATATAAATATAGGATTGCTGCAAAAATTCAACTTGAACCCGATACATTTTTACTTTTTTTTCTCTTGATTGAAAACACCGTCCGCCATGATTCTACGTCACCAATATTGTAAACAACACACATTCAAACGACAGTTTCGACAAGTTATTCGTGGTCTTTTATTTAAACGCGTTGATTGTTGTTTATTGCACTATTAAAATATTATACACTTCACATTTATTGAAAACAAACCTGCCCAAAATAGATACTTTGATGGTTGCAAATTGTTTTGCTTCAAATTCTGATTCGCAAATGCGCAATTGCGCATTGCGCATTCCACAACTTCTTATTGATGTATTCTTACATTCACGCACGATACAATAGTGGTAATTCATAAATGTATCATGTAATCTCTACGAAGACATGGTTTTAATTCCGATAAACACTTTTTGGTTATGTCACGCGTATTATTGACAAGAACAGTGACGCCACGGCACAGACCATCATGGCGGACGACGTTTACGGTAGTATAGTGAAATTAATAATTTAAAATTCAAAATACAGTTGGATAGGTGCTTCAAAAAATTTTCATATTTTTTTTATGTTGTAATATAATCGTAATGAACCGTTCTATCAAATAATAAAAATAGTGGCAACTAGCCTATTGGTGTAGTCCAAGGAATTTATTTTTTTATTTATTCAACGTACGTCATCTGAATTGTTTTGACGTGTGGCCCTCATAGAAACTTTGAACTGACGTTACTGTGGTACGAAACCAGTCTTTTAGAGAGAAGAGTGACGCACGGGCCAGACGTCGGCCATTTAGTCTCGTTTTTGAATATGTTTACGTTTATATGATTTAAACACGTGTCGTCGTTAGTCCTGCGCCTGATCTCTCTACGGTCGTGTCAGATTGCTGTTAATAATACCCTCCGGCCGTATTCGGCCATGGCCGACCTTACGATCAGCCAGGTACGCAGGATATATTATAGTGCACAAGTGAGTGCCCAAGCACAGGTGCGCTACCTATTCCCTCACTCTCATAATTCGGTGGCACAGCAATCTGACACGGCCGTAGAGAGATCAGGCGCAGGACCAACGGTTTAACGTGCCTTCCGAAGCACGGAGGAGCTCGAGATGAAATTTTTCGGTCACCCATCCGATGACTGGCATCTGCGAACGTTGCTTAACTTTAGCAACCGCAGGCCGAGTGCGCTAACCACTGCGCCATCGAGTTGCTGTTACTGAAGTATTAGAGTGAGGGTTTAGGGAGTGCACCTGTGCGCCCGCACGCATTACGTACATTATACATACCTGGCCAACCAAAAGTCAAAGTCAAAGCGTTTATTTTGCAACTTGATTTACACTGAAATTCTTTTGCACGTTAAAGATTATTTTACTGTTACTGTTGAGAAGAAGTGCCGGAAAACTCAACAGTTTTAATATATAATTACAATAATATGCCAGGCTAACAAAGATAAATAATGAAACACAAAAAATAAAACTCGCCAGTATTAGTAATGTATCAAATATGCCCTTTGTGAAAGAAAATATTGTTATCTTCTTAAGTTCTTAAAGGTTTATAATAAGTGTGTGTCACAGTACCTACCTACCTCAAATATTATTTAGTTTTTGTGTCACTGAATAAATATGGGGGGGTTTAATTATTTTTTTATAAAACGTTTTATGTTAATTTCATATCCATTTTTATGATAAAGTTCAGCTTTTCTAATGCGTTATTGTAATCACAAATCTGAGCTGTTATTGAAAGAAAGAAAGAAAATCGTTTATTTAGTGTAAAAACAAAACAATACATAACACGAACATAATTGGGAAAACTGACACAAATTTTACCCGACCCAGGAATTGAACCCAGGACCCGTTACTTTAACCATTGACTAGACCGACGAGGCAACTTTTACGAGATAATGTGCCATTTAAACAGTTTCGAACTCATTTTCCTTATCCGCATATTAAAAAAAAATGTTTACGTTCGCACAGTTATTTGTGAATGTAAATAATATACAAATGACGTATATCTTTCCAATTAAGCTGGCTTAATCATGATACAGCTTAACCAATGTGGCTTGGCTTTTCCACCAGAAGCCAAAGCCTATTAATTATAATTTCCCACGTTATAATCGAGAAAAGTGAGTCACCATAGATTTCAGTGTAAAGGAATCTTTTAATTCCGTTTAATTCCATTGCAAACCTTCATGCTTGTTATTTTTAATCCCAATAGGGTTACTAGTTATAAAATAATTTGAAAACACTATGTTTTTTTTATTTACATACATTTGAATTTATGTCTAGAGCTTTTAACTATGTATACCTTAGTTCGATTTTGTAGGTACCTAGAATAATGATGCGCCATTTTTGCTAACTCAGACTAAGATCCATATTCAAAACCTGACTGGTCATTACATAAGAGCAAAAACCATCTGACCTCCGTAACCCTTACAAGGAAAACCAGACGAGTTTTGGTTTATAGTCGGGGACCAACAGCTAAAAGTGCCTTCCTAAGCACGGAATCATCATTCTTATTAGACAATCAGGTGATTCAAGCCTGCAGCGTCGTTATAACTAAAATTTCGCGCTGTATTATAATTAAAACATTACAACGGGACTAAATGCGACATTATTTATATAAGTACATGAGTACTTACTGCTTGACGTTTCGGCTGCGATGCTGCAGCCGTGGTCACAAGCGGACTGGCGGTGCGCGGCGTCGTCTACTTAAACGGTCTCTGGCTGATGTATCTGCATCCACCCTCGAATTCGCACAAATATTGATGGTCGAAGAAGAATGTTGTCAGTGAAGAAACTCCGGGCACACCACACTTTGGCAACTATAGCGTTTTGCATTTATTAATCAGTGGATTCCATGCTGATGACAATTTAAATCCATCCTCCCGTCCATCTATCCATCCATGCAGTGTCGTTTATATACTGGGAGAACCTCGCAAGACCTCCGAGATTTGACCACAAAGCGCTCTGACCACACACCACGGAGGCAGTAAGGATCGCAGATGCTTTGCCTGCCTTTAAAACCCCATTCCCGCCCTAATTGAGCTATACTAATAGCTCACTAGCAGACACACAGCACAACAGTTACGAAGTGCTGCTTCACTGTGGTCTTCTGTAAGGTGGAGGTACTTCCCCAGACAAGCGACTCATTCGAGTGAAAGATCCACAAGACTCTATCTCTCTTAAAATTGACGATGATGGCTGTTCTTACGAACAGTCAGGTACGCATGATATTTCATAGTGCACAAGTGAGTGCGCAAGCACAGGTGCAATTCCAATTCCCTCACTCTCATAATTCGGTGGGACAGCAATCTGACACGGCCGTAGAGAGATCAGGCGCAGGACCAACGGCTTAACGTGCCTTCCGAAGCACGGAGGAGCTCGAGATGAAAATTATTTCGGTCACCCATCTTAAGACAGTAGGTGACAACCATGAATGCAGATTCATTCTGGATGCAAATGCATTTTATGCATCTGATCCTATACGAGTTTGCGGTCAAACCGTTCTGATTTATAAGTACCGGAGCACTGACGTCAAACCGACATTCTATTTTTTTTAACTTAGGGGTTTTTACACCGGTGCCGTGTGAGTGAATAAACGTTGTTTTTAAGATATGCGGTTTCTTATAATGACCTTGTTGTGATTATTGAAAGTTTTTTTTATGGGATAGGCGTAGATGTAGAGTTTGATTGATGACTAAGGGGCGTAGATTAAATTAATCTGATCTGGCTTATCTCTCTTATCTGGCTCTTATCTGGATCTGGCTTAGGGTGTAGAAGTTAAAAATAATATTTATTAATTAATTTAAACTTGATTGCTATATATTATTGATATATGTATGTCTATCCGTTCCCTAGCATCCATAGTACAAGCTTCGAGCTTAGTTCGGGGCTAGGCAATTGGTTTGTTAGTCCAAAGAATTAATTTTATTAATTTATATATACACACAGATATTCTCAATTCCCAATCTCTCAAGATTTTTTCAATTTAGCACCAGTAGTTCCTGAGATACCGCGTTCAAACAAACAAACAGACAATATCTTCAGCTTTATTATATTAGTATAGATTATTCTCAAAGAATGCACCATTCTGCACAAACCTTAACCCACATGGGATTTCCCTAAGGTCTTTGACTTCACGATCACAACAAAATAACAGGTTACGCATTCACGAGAAAAAATAAGATACAAAATAAGGAAGGGTTATTTTTAGAATTAATTCGATGGAAATAACCAGAGAAAGGTGCCTTTCATTGGGATGTTATGGTAAAAGTTTGATAGGAAAATAATAAAATAATAATCTGACAACATCTCATACATTTGATTTGGTTGTTATGTTTTTATTTAAGTCATCATTATCATCATCCTAGCGCCTCCCCCGGTTGCATCCTCGGCCATTGCCTCGGAGCCCAGGGTACGCTGCGACTATGATCCTGCATTGACCGGCCTAGTTATTACAATGGAGCGACTGTCGTCTGACCTCCGTAACCTTACAAGGGAAACCAGACCAGACCATTTGGATCTTAGTCGGGACCAAAGGCTCAACGTGCCTTTAAGGAAATAATTTATTATTTTTGTTTATCTTACTTCTATGACCCTGCCATTTTATGTAAAAAAAAACATAAACATAGCTATATCTGTGGCTATATGTTAATTGAATTGACGTTAACATAAAAAAGAAAGTTGTAACAAACATCAATATTTTTTTGCATAGTAAAAGTATTTGATGCGGGTAAGAAATAGAAAATATCTAGGTAGTTAGTCTAATTTAATCAACTCAATACCGGTTAGGTATTTGGTTTTTAATATAAGCAGAGGTCGCCGGTTCAATCTCCGTGCAAAAAAAAGCATTTGCGTGCATTCAGTTCAAAGTAACGGTGTTTTGATTATTGTTTGATTGTTGTTTTGTATAACGGGTACAAACATTAAGGTCTTTTTTATAGTTTTGGTTAGAATTCCAATCTTATGTTGAGATGTAAGGTCAGATAGGTAGATAGATAGATAGTGACACTCAGGATACTCAAATAAAAAAACGCAACCAAATCTTACTAATATTATATATGAAAGTTTGTTTGTTTGGATGTTTGTCCGTCTATCACAATGAAACTAGTGAACGAATTTTGATGAAATTTGGTATACAGGCAGGCTATGGGCTGACTTAGGTGATAGGATATTTTTGATCCCGAATGCTCTCACAGGAATCTTGGGCGAAGTCGCGGGCAAAAACTAATATTCAATAATATCGGTACACACAAAGTTTCCATATAGTTGACAACATTCTAATCGTTCAAAAAGTTGACACATTCGAAACGTCATAATATGTAAGTCGCATATTACCCTGTGTGTAACCGCTGACTGTTCTTTTCTATGTTTATTTTTACATTTTTTATTAAATACCTACTAACTCAAGTAGTAGCAATGCAACTAGAAATAGAACAATTAAAAAACAAATGCAAATTCTACATTACCCTTCCTCATTTATGTGCATCCAACATTATTATGCACTCACCTTTCCCGTTCCTCGGAATCGAACCCGCGACCCTTCTAGACCGTATTGCCGGACGAAGTAGTAACTCAAAGCCTACGTAATTATTGAATGTGATACAAAGTGTTGATGCAAACAAGATCGCATGTGACGTCATAAGGAAAGGTGATTTGCCAGTGCCAGCGAAGATATGTGAAGCTAGAAGATATGGTAAAAGTGCCTGATAACTGCCTGAGACAAGATAAGTTTTTTTTTCATATTTAGGTAATAACTTACGATTTCGGTTTCCGCACACATGTTATAGTTTGAACTAAAGCCTTCCTCGACAAATGGACTATCCAACACAGAAATATTTGTTTCAATTTGATCCAGTAGTTCCTGAGATTGGCAGGTTCAAACAAACAAAGTCTTGCGTTTTATAATAATTCATATTAGTATAGATAGAGATAAGAGGAATGTAAAAACAAGAAAAACATCTTGTCTCAGGAATAAGACAAGCATCGAACCCTTTCCAATCCTGACGAGTGCACTCTAATTGTAAATTTATCTACCACATGCAATTCGAAACTAAGTTTTTTCCATCATTAGGGACTATTAAGATATTATATCCCAGTTCATTAAATAAAAAAACTCTCAGTAATTACGATAATTACTTTTGATGCATTTGAAATAACAGATTAGTAAGAATTAGCGTAAAAACTAATTAGCAATAGAAAATTCGAGGTCATATTTTAAAATTTACACAATAAATCATACGTTCAATATCAGATTTTATTATATTAAATTAAGTTAAGTTTAAGATACAATGTACCTCAAAATCGTACTAATTGGAAATAAGGTTACATTAAATATAATTAATATAAGTTAAAAATCAAAACGGTACAAATTATTATCTTTCCCGACTTCAAGGCACAATAATGACAAGATTTAAACAAAAATATTATTCAACACTATCCCAAAAAAAGAGACACTTTAAAGTGTCCATTTCATTGATATGTCTTCTTAAAAGACTATTAAAAATAGTACCTACATTTAACGTATTCACTTAAGTGTAGGAACGCACTTGGCTGAAATTATACCACCGAAGTTCGGCGGCAATGTATTTTCTATACAAAACTACGCGATGTCATTTCGGCATAGTGGGTCATCTCCAGTTTAAAAGCTTGTCATTCATATCATTAACACAACGGAACGTAAATTCAGCCGCGTAAATTAGGTCGCGTTTTTTCCTTCACTACAAATGGTAGTACAATATTCAACTTACTACTTTAAAGTGACGTCAATGCAATTTCCAGTCCACAGTTATAAATCGTCATCATAATAATTAATAAAAGACAGTCAAATGACAAATACTGACAACCTGTTTGACGAACCCTCCCGCTCGGGTCTCAGATTGATGAATACCTATCATAGATGCTCCTTATGCCACGTTTTAGTGTCTCCATAAAACGTCAGAAATTCACTTAACTTTTCACTTAAGTCTGTTTCTCTCTCAGTCTCTCTCAGACGACAGCCACGCGATAATGACGTCATCTCTGTGTCTCGTGTGTTGTGATTCATATTAAGGAGAAAAAGGATAGCAGAACTGTCAAACTATTCGATGCATCAATTTATATTCATTAATTTGAGGCCATCACAATAACAAAAGACACTCAAATCACCAGTACTGTCAACCTGCTTGACAAGCCCTCGGGTTTTCACTGCCATCACTTCGCTTCACTATCGCCTCGCTTCCATTGCATCACGTTTCATAAAACAACACGCAACTGACCACTTCAGCTATTGTGCCATCGACGCTCGTGTTACAAACTCGTGTTGTGTTGATAATATTATATTAATAAAGTGATAGTGTTGGATTTGGGAACAGAGAAAAAAGGTGAGTGAAGTTGACGTTTTATTTTTTTATAGTTAAGGGCTGTGGAGTGAGGGTTTGGGAGCAATCAGAGATTTTAGGAAGTGTTTTTGAGGCAAAATTTTGTTTTTTATTTGTTTTCTTTTTAATAAGAAATCATTAAAAAGAAAACAAATAAAAAACAAAATTTTAGGAAATCGTTGGATGCCATTAAGTATTATTGGAAACGTTACCTTAAAATTAAAAACTGCCGAAATTTTTGAAATAATGTCGCTTTTAGGTACATTGTTATTTTCTCTTTTGAGTAACATTGCACGAGTGTAATCACATGTAATTTCATTAATTTTGTTAACGTTTTGGATATTATTTATCTGTTAGTAGGTAAGATAAATTTAATAAATAAATAAATAGTCCTATGAAAATCACTAGTGATACGAAGTTATTCCCTATTATCGCAATGATTTTCTAGCAAAAGACTTATTTTAAAATATTAGAATTTATTAAAAATAAAATTAAAATTGTGAGTTGTTTTGTAATGAAAATTTCTCCTAAGATATAAAGTGTGAATTATTTTCGCTATATAATGGGTTCAGTGCTATTACTATATTGAAAATAAAAACCCAAACATTTTTTCAATCACACTTTACACAAAGTAAGTTATAACCACATTTTTTTCTTATTTTGATGAACTAGATCAGTTTTTGATTATAAAAAAATTCTGTCCGAAAATAATTTCGGTTGTATCACAATGTCGCTTATAAGAAACCAATCTGATATACCCTTGTTTATTTTATTTACTAAACTAGATCCGTAAACTTGTATATAAAAAATAGGTTAAAAATTAAGCAAGCAAGTACTATAAATACTAGTGATTTTCGTACTCTTTCCTTCTTATAACCTTGCTGGTACCAAGGTTTTCTGATGTAGGCTATCAGGAAGTGGGCAGTAAGACTCAAGAATATATGAAAACATAAAACCAGTATAATTGGGTAAAAGCTCGGTAGCCTAGTGGTAAGAGCGCCGCTTCACATGCGTGAGGTCGGCCGTTCAAATCCGGTCAGGCACGCACCTCTGGATTATCAAAAATCTATGTGCGTATTTTCATACCAGCTGTACGGTGAAGGAAAACATCGTGAGGAAACCTACACATTACGAGTAAGTGTGTGAAATATAAAAGGCAATGGCAAACTGCTCTATTAAAATTGCCGAGAAAGTTGTTGTGTGTTTCATTTCATACAATGATCACGATTCACGACCCTCAGTAATGAGGAATACGACTCAAGGAGGATAATTGGGTAAAAGTGTGAGTTATAAATGACCCACTGTAATTTATTGTAAGGCAAAGGTCTTCCACGCTGGGCAGGCGGGCTGGTGACCGCAGTATGGTGAACGATACAACACAGGGGAACGCTGCTGCCCATCCTCCGGAATGTGCCTTAGGCGCTTCTAACGACACACACGGGGAGAGATGGGGTAGTACTACTTACTACAATTACTATTGCTAATTCTAAGAATTATAAAACAATTTTGTACATTATGGTTTTGCAATGAATATATTTAATTTGATTAAATTTATTTGATTAGGCCACTATACGATACTAAATGATAATCTTAATCATTGTCTGGCCAAGGAACTTTCAGCTTTCTGCCCAGGCTTGTTTTTATGATAATTAAATAAGAAAAATAAAATTGTAAATTAGGGAAAGTTTGACTACATTAAAAATCATTTGAAAACAAACAAAAAAGCTGTAAAATGCGATAGTTTTTCTGTTGAAGGATCCCTAGAAATTAAAAAGTGTGTAAAAACTAATCGACTGATGCATATTCAATAGATTATTGTGTTGTGTTTTCTCTTTTGCCCAAAAAACTTTTCGAAAAAACAATTTGTTGTTACGCGATTAAACTAAAGAAATCTTACTAGTTTTGTATGCAACTGTGCTATTTACTGAAGTGCAACGGCCTCATTATGAGGGAAGTTAAATGGACCAAACGCAAAATTAGAATAGAATAGAATATAATACATGTTTATTTGGTACAACAATGTCTCAATGGCCTAGTGGCATAAGTACCAGGCCGTGGTTTTGAGATCGTGGGGTCGATTTCCGGGTCAGATAATGGAGACCTTTGACCTTTCTCACTGCAGGGCTAAGGCCTCCTTAAGGCATCATTTCAAAAAATGTATTCGTTACAAAGATGGGTTTTGGTTTAATCACCACGCTTGCCAAATGTGGGTTGGTGATCACAACACCAGGCGGTGTTCAGCAAAATCAACAAAAACGATCCGGAAATCGAACCCAGGACCTTGAGACAACGGTCCAGCAGGTCCTTAAACCACTAGACCATTATAGGCGTTTGTACAATAATTTGTAATTACATAATTAGTATTACAATTACCGCTAATTAACTAATTTGCAACGGAAAAATTAATTAACACAACTTCGTTTGCCAAATCAATTAAAAGTTTATGATTCACTTTAATGTTAATTATTACAAAATATTGGCAGTAAATTGTTTCTCACCTTTCCCCTTTGGTTCGTCCTAAAACTTGTTTTTGCGGATAGTTGCGAAAAACATATCTGATCAGATACATTATCATCATCATCCTAGCGCTTCTTACCCGGTAGCATCCTCGGCCATTGCCTCGGAGCCCAGGGTACGCTGCGACTATGATCCTGAATTGACCAGCCTGGTTATTACAATGGAGCGACTGTCGTCTGACCTCCGTAACCCTTACAAGGGAAACCAGACTTCTATGTAGACTAGATAGGTACATTTGTAATAACATTTATTTAGCTATTATGCTATTCAAAGAAATTGTTCGTTTATTTACATAATCCTGAATAGTTATACACTATTTCTTCCCGTTGGTGTCGTAAGAAGCGCCTAAGGCATATTCCGGGGGATGGGCAGCAGCGTTCCCCTGTGTTGTATCGTTCACCATACTGCGGTCACCCAATTATTACTATTCTATTCAATCAGACAAATAATAAACCAAATCTAGTGTTCTTTTTGTGAATTTGTAAACTGTGACTTTAATGACTATAATTTAATAAATATTTAGTTGAAAATCTAAGTTACTGCCAACAAAAGAAAATAGTTTATGATAGAGAATAACTTCAGGACCGCCAACTTTATTTTTGCGTACTGTAAACCAGAAGAGACCATTTACGTAAAAGTACTTCATCGGGCATCGAACTAGCGACCTTTGGCGTACTATTGGTTTCTCAACCATTGCGATTGGTCATCATCGGGATCCCCGCAGAATGTGAATTGAGTGATGCAACTAAGAGTAATCGTATTAAAATACGCGGTGTGGACTCAAGGTCCAAAGTTCGATTCTGTAGAGAACACTCTTTAAGAACAAGTTAGAAAAAAAATGAGCCCGGTAAAATATCATGATAATGATGATGATACTGATGTTATGTCAAATTTGTAATATCCAAGTTTTGGAAAAAATGGATAGACAACTTGTCACTATTTGGCAAGCCTGGTGATCAAAAAAGCATGCTCAAGCAGTGGACTTTAATAGGCTGATAATGATTTCAAATGTCAACATTTCAAAGTCCAACTTTTGGAAAAACACGTATTTAGTCACTATTTGGCAAGGGTGTTAAAGGGCCATTTACGTTTTGTTCTTTTATGTTATCTGTGGTTTTGGTATACGAATCAACGAACATCTTCTAACTAAATCTACCTATTTGCAATATTATTAAACTCAGACGAGCAGCCCGGTGCAAAATCGCTTAGTCATCTAACAATACATGTCGTACATTCAAGGGCGGATCCAGCTTTAGCGCCAGGGGGGGGTCACATAGTCGTGGCCAAGTCAAGAACTTTTCATTTAATTTTGATTAAAATAGATAAGAACAAGAAAATGTAGGTATTTATTAATGTAGGCATTTAAGTTCTGTACTTAAAATATTGTTTTTATTGTACAATTTAAAAACTCAACACATACACGTACCTACATATTTCCACCTAACCTGTATCAGTGAAATTCGTGGCCAAGCGCGGAAAAGCGTGGCTCTCAAGGTGGTGCAAGTGTGCGCTCCGACTTCGACACATTCGGACGCTGAGGTAGAAGAAGTCTTCGATGAAATATCGAGAACCCTCCACGTCACAACAAAGACTTTGTTATGGGGGATTTTAACATTAAGGATCTAATAGATTTTTAGTCAGAAATCATAGAGGCCAGATACTCGTAAATCTAGAAAAGGAAGGGCTCTATTTTACGAACTCGTTCGGCAAGAACCAGTCCCATAGGAAATGGCAAAGCCCTGACGCTATGACGAAAAAGGAGATAGACTTCATCCTGGCGGATAGGAAACACATATTCAGAGATGTCTCTCCAGCAGCGATCACAGACCGGTCGAAGGCACTCTGGATGACTATAAATAAATCGAAATCGAGATCACTCTTAGACAGCTCAAAGAAAAGCCCCTGAAGAGGATGGCGTTACAACAGAGCTGTTAAAAGCTGGAGGGAAACCCGTTCTGAGGAACCAAAAGCTTTTTAACGCTGTTCTCTTTGAAGGGAGAACTCCGGAGGCGTGGAGTAGAAATGTATTAGTTTTTTTCTTCAAAAAGGGATGACAAAACCTGTTGGAAACCTATCGGCGTCGCATTTCGCTTTTAAGCCACGTCCACAAGGTGTTGTGGACCGGAATGAGCATGTGAGCGGATGCCGCACCATTAACCAGATCCACAAAAAAAAGGGGAAATTTAGCGAAAGACCGAGGAGTATAATCAGCCCCTGTGTCTAGCATTTGTGGAATTTGAGAAGGCCTTTGACTCATGGTTCTAGAGTTCCTGCAGCCATGTCAGCTAGATTGGCAAAAAGGTCATTGATATAGCTCATCGGATTAGCAAGCTGAAGTGGCAGTGGGTTGGTCATATAACCGACAACCGTTGGGGTAAACTAGTTCTGGAATCGATACCGCGTTTCAGCAGGTGTTCAAAAATACGTTGTGTAGGACGCACAGAGGCTAGATAGGGTGATGATTTGCGCAAGATAGCTGGCAGGAACTGGATGTGAGTCACCAAGGATCTGGCTGGATGGAGAGCCCTAAGCGTAGCTATGTCTAGCATTGGACTACAGTCGCAAAATTTTGAGAAAATAATATCTTGAAATTATCCGTTTTTTGACTGTAATGGCGTAAGGTGGAATTTTGAAATAGGTTTTGAAGGGCAGGTACACTAACCGGTACATTTACAAGAAAATATTGTTACACAACCATCCATAACTTTTTGAGATATATTGATAGCCATTCATAGATTTAGAACGGTGATACTACATATGACTAACATACATTTTGTTCAGAAAATTCCTAAAATGTTTTTCGTGCCAACCGGTTAAAGTACCTGCCCTTCAAAACCCACTTCAAATTTACACCATGTATAAAGTTTAGAACTTCAGAGTTTCGCGAAAAAATGCGTTTCAATCTTATATCAATTTGAAGGTAATAACCTCTAAAAACTGATTTTTGTGACCCTTTGACGCTTTTTTTGTTCGCACTATATCAAAAACGATTTTTCATGTGTTCCCCAGATTGGGTTTGAAAATGCCTAAAATTGCTAATCTATACAGAATTTCGCTGTTAAAGGTCAGGTGGGACACTGTATCAAATTAAAAATATTAAATATGGAAGGTATGTATTTATGCAGTTTCATAAAATATGTATATCTGTATGGAGACAAAATTGATAAAAAATGATTGTGTACAGTTAGTGGTCCTCCTAAGTCCTAGAATCAGCCCAGGGGGGGGGTCATGACCCCTGTGACCTCCCCCCTGGATCCGCCCTTGCGTACATTTCAAATTCACACATGAATATCGTAATTTGATAGCCATTACATCAACTAAAATGACACAATGAACTCTAGCTACGTATTATTAACGCATTACATACATATTTAAAACATGACTCAGACATGGTTTTTAAGTCTGGATTAGAAATTAGGGATCTAACACAGTGGAACTTCCACTCGAATGAGCTGCTCGTCTGAGGAAGTACCTCCTCCTTACAGAAGACCACAGTGAAGTAGCACTCCGTGACTGTTGTGCTATGTTTCTGGTGGTGAGTAAGGTTGCCAGAGCTCAGTTGGGGAGGGTGTGGGGTATTTAAGGCCATCAATGCATCTGCGACCCTTGTAGAGTGGTTGATGTCCCTGTGACCTTTATTACTTTTAGAGATGCGCCGAATAGTGGTTTTACCGAATAACCGAATACCGAATACTATTCGGTTCAATCTTTACCGAACCGAATATTCGGCCGAATTATTCGGTTCACCATTTCACTACTTTCCCGCGTTAACAGGTTCAAACATGCACGCCGCAAATCGCCACCGGCTACATTATGAATGAACTAAACTTTTATTTTTCAAACTAAGATGATTGTTGATCTTAGTTTGAAAAATAAAAGTTGTTATTAATGTTCATTAAACATCATGATCACCATGTTGATTTTATTAAATACAGTCAAATTAACATTGAGCTCAAAAATAAATGTTTAATTATGTCTAAAGTTCCATAAATGTGGACTTACAATGTTAAAATAAATGTTGATTTCAAGTTGAATTGCTGTCTTTTATTATGTTACTAACATGTTCTTCGCAAGTTTTATTTATCTGATAAAAGAAACATACATATAACATAATAAGTCTGTCAGTTCTATGTAATTCCTGTCTATTCCATGCCATGTACCTATGAAAATAGAAGTACTTACTCAAACCGAATAATTCGGCACTTCAACCGAATAATTCGGCCGAAAACGAATAGTGAAAAAAGTGCCGAATATGCCGAATACCGAATACCAACCGAATATTCGGCCCATCTCTAATTACTTTAGTCTACCTGACATAAAACAGTAAATAGTACTCCTTTGCATACGTCTGAGAGACGAACTTACTACCGGGTCCATCGCGTGGAACAGAGAGGAATGTCAGTCGGCGCCTGGGACTTGCGACCCAGCGTGTAAGTTTAAGGGGCCCCTTTATACTAACGATCACCTTCACCGATGACATTCCTCATTCATAAGAAAAAAAAAGCTAGTACAAAATTATCATATTTAAATTAAAATTACAAACCTGAGGTAAAACAATAAAAGTAATTTATTAATTAACATTAGGTACACTTATACATGAGTAAATAAGTATTATATTTAAATATGCACCTTTGTAAAGGTTTTACGGAAAATAACAATTATTAAAATGCCTTGTAATTGTGTTGCAGGAAACTAGAAGTAGGTATCTAGAAATCTAGACTGAGTTGGTAATACTAATTACTTCCCTAAATTCAAAATTAATTAGTTAAATTAACAGTAAAAATAACTGAATATTTACATATATCCATGCATGTATAAAAATCACTACTTAGTATAAAACAAAGTCTTACTGACTGTTCCTAAATACATAATTTGAAAAGAGTAACTATCGTGATTCTTGCGGTTTCTTCTCGCCAGTAACTGCTTTCCGAATCGGTGGTAGAGTTATCATTTTGTGACATTCTGGCAATTAATAAGTGCTCCAATGAAGCCTTTTTTAATAAAGAATAATTTGAGTTTTGATTATGCTTAAATCTTTAAAACTACGCAATCAATGATCATGCCTTTTTATTTATTTGATTGATAATTTCAATGGGAAGGTTTATTTGTTAAAACATGCATAATAATCGAGTACAAATGCCTATGTTCATCACAAACATTTGGCCCTAGCGGGATTCGAACCCACGACCCTTGGTTTTGTAGGGTCTCTGACCACTAGACCAACGGGCCCGTCAATATAGATTTTATATTGTCAACATTTTTGTCTTAATTTTCTAACTGTTTGGGCAAATTATTTGAATATTAGAGGCCTATTTTGTAGGATATTTTAGGTTGGTACTTTACCTTTTATCGTAGGATCATTAAGAAAACCAGTTTAACTGACCAATATGACGTAGAAACATGTCCAATTTATTACAATGACGTAATTTATTATTATACCTAATGAATCAAAGGTTTTCGGTTGTCAATATTTTGCTTATACGAGTAACACTTTATGCTAATACTTGAAGATTAGTGGGTGTTAAGATATGATGTAGTATGTTAAGATTCTCTTGAAGGCCACAGATGGAGACTTGTGTTCAAATTCGGAATCGGAGATAATATAATATTTGTGATTAATAGTTGGAGAGGCCATAGGTCCCAGGTTTGAAACCCGAATCGAGAAATTGTGGTTGTGCTTGGGTTTTTTTTTGTGCGTAAAACTTGTTAACAGTCGGGTGCAAATACACTCTTTCCTTTTGACAAACAGAAAATTAAATATATTTTAAAACAAGTTAATAAAATCGGAGTAAATGGCTACTACATTATCAGATTTCTAACCACAGAAACGTTAACAAACAACCACAAAAAAACATTTCAGTGCACAAAGATTTCGTATCTTTTATTAAGTTAAGTTAGCCATTATGAAAGTTTTTACACGTCTCTTCCAAACTGCTTCCTATTTTTTATTATTAACATATTAAAATTTAAAAAAGTGTTTTTTTTAAATTAAGTTTTTTTCTGTGTCAATACTAGTGCAGGCAATGAAGCATTTTGGGTCCGAATTTTTTTACTGTGAACCGATTTGCATGAAATTTTGGAATTAGTTTCATTGCACCCTTCAATTCAAAAGTGAAAATGATTTGAACGCCGCAACTACCCCTGGAGTGGTTGCCACCCCATCTCGGGGGTGAGTATTCTTTTTTTAAGATAACCTCGGATATCGATAGGAAAACTAATTTTAAGCAAAAAATCATCTTTAAAGTTTTTCGATAAATCTAATACTTTTCAAGTTATTGGCAATTGAATATTCGCAATTTTGTCACGTTTTTCATCGGTTTTTTGCAAATATCTTCAAAAATATAACTTTTATCCATAATGTTATGAGGAACAAAATTGTGGCAGGTAAAAAACTAAACAATTTTGTTTATTATAACGTATTCTAAGTGCAATATTAAGTTAGATATTAAAGATCAAAGCCGTTTTTTATTTTGTCTGCATTTTAATCGATGTGGTCAATGTCATCTAGCGGCGAGCAGATGCATTTTATGCATTCTTATAATTAAGAGTTTTGTAGTGCTTGAAATAAGCTTTCAAATGAGTACAATTAAAAGTCTTTTGCACGTAAAATAAGTAAGCAGTATTACAAATAAGAGGAGCATCCAATATTTTTTCTTTTAAAACAATGGGTTTCATAAGTGCCATTTCCACCAGAATTGAAATTATTTGTATTCCGCCAAGAATTAACTTTATTATAAAGTGTTTGATAAATTGTATCAGTTTGGCTGCTTTAGGACACATATTTTTCAAAATAGACAGGATTAAAATAAAAATATAAAATCTCATATTTTAAAAAATCCCACCTTCTTTTCATAATATCTCAAAAATTACGACAGATGCGTATAAAAGTGTAGGGATAAAAAAATTAGGTATTTTTCTGACAAAAAATTTAGTAATTTTGTTATTTCTGTTAAACAAAAACTGACGGAGATATGATTGTTTAAAGAGCGCGTGGCAGCGGCAATCACAGCCTCTCTTAAGCCCTTTAACCCTTCACCGTTTTCGTAAAACGTTTTTAATTATGTATTGCAATAATGGATATTGTAGTTCTTCTAATTACCTTTTCAATGCTGTTTTAGAAATTATGATAGCATGAATAGCTTGGAAATGGCACTTGTGAAACCCATTGATTTACAAGAAAAAGCATTCGATGATCCTCTTATTTGTAATACAGCTTACTTATTTTACGTGCAAAAGACTTTTAATTGTACTCATTTGAAAGCTTATTTCAAGCACTACAAAACTCTTAATTATAAGAATCCATAAAATGCATCTGCTCGCCGCTGGATGACATTGACCAAATCGATTAAATTGCAGACAAAATAAAAAACGGCTACGATCTTTAATATATATCTTAATATTGCACATAGAAAACTTTAGGATAAACAAAATTATTTAATTTTTTACCTGCTACAATTTTGTTCTTCACAAAATTTTCGATAAAAGTTATATTTTTGGAGATATTTGCAAAAAACCGATGAAAAACGTGACAAAATTGCGAATATTCAATTGCCAATAACTTGAAAAATATTAGATTTATCGAAAAACTTTATAGATGATTTTTTGCTTAAAATTAGTAACCCAATCGATATCCGAGGTTATTTTAAAAAAAAATACTCACCCCCGAGATGGGGTGGCAACCACTCCAGGGGTAGTTGCGGCGTTCAAATCATTTTCACTTTTGAATTTAAGGGTACAATGAAACTAATTCCAAAATTTCATGCAAATCGGTTCACAGTAAAAAAAATCGGAGGTTGGACCATATTTTTCGCTTCAATGACTGCGCTATACCATAAGATGAATTTATTAATTGAGTGTAATTTGTTTGAATCATAAAAAAAGAAGATTCCAACAAATTTTACGTCGTTTTTTTGATATTAATCATAATCATAATAATCTTTATTGTGAATCACAATTAACGCTACATAAATAATTTTGTCAACTAGCCAATTGGGATGGGAACATATAACAAGGTTTACAAGTTGCTAAGGCCATGGAGGAACTTGTTTCTATGATAACCAGACGATTTGCACACGTGAATAATTTAGAATTTTAATAAATACCACACGACTTGTGCGGAATTCCTATAATCTATTGATTTAAATATGTGATGGATGATCCAATCTGTCTGGTTCCCCTCTAAGCGCTACGAAGGTCTGATGGCAGTCGCTTCACTGTAATAACCAGACTCGCCAAATCATGGAACACGGTCAAAGCGGACCCCGCTCAGAAACTGGATAAACGATAGGAAAAAGAAAAATATTGTGATGACCAGGCCTGTCAACTCAGGATGATAGTCGCTGGGTACCCTGGGCTCCGAGCCAATGGCCGAGGATGCAACCGGGAGAAGCGCTAGGATGATGATGATGATTTAAATCGATAAGTGAAGAATTAAGCTGAAGAGTTTGTTTTTTTAATGACGCGTAAATTTTAGGAACTTCTGGTTCGAATCGAAAAATTGTTTTTGAGGTGAAGTCTGTAACACAAGTGCTTTAGCTACTTGCTTCGGAGGCAGATCAATGTGTGTGATGTTGTGAAATATTTATTTATTTATTATATGTTAGGCTTTATTCTAAATCTGCCTATTCAAGGTCAATGACCTGTGAGTGTATATACATGTAGGCTTTATGTACTTAAGTTGTTAAGTACATAATGACGTCAGTTCTAAGCACATTACACTAAACATTTGAACAGTATATTTATACTGTATAGACTGGTCACCTCGAGCTTAGTTCAATATTTACTTTATGTCGTCTATTCAACATTTAATAGGTATGTGTAGTAGAATCGTGATTTTACACTACATAGTGTTATTGAAGTAAAATACCTACTTAAATAAATGTTGGGCCCGCCTTATACTTACCTACTTAGCGTTTATTTCAAATCAATGTTAAATCATTTTGTTTTTTTTTAGTTTCCATCAGCTGGTATAATTTGTCTAAAGTTCAATAGTTTTGGCTTAATGTCTCTTTAATGTAAGACCTTATCATGACTCGAAAACCAAATGTATGTCTCTTCATCTTAAAACAGGAACCTAAATCAAGGTTATATTTTTTTTATTAATCTTTTATTCAACCATCATCAGATGATGATGACCTTTTAGTATCCTTGTAGTAAAGTAGTTAAAATTGTAAATTTCAATAGTCTTGAATTCATCTCCAAAATATTATTAGATTTGAGTGACGTTTTTAACAGCCAACATGATTTGACGTCAAACTAACATATAACCTAATGAATGACGTCCATTTTTGTTGACCACTGGTTTAAAACATTCATATACGTACAAAAAGCGCGTTCATATAAGATATACAACGTCATTCGTATATTTTTTGTTAATCTTTTATGTTTTATGATGATCATTCTGTATAATTAGGACTGCCTTAAAGGTGATTATAACAATGTCATATTTTACCAAGTTAGACAATCACCTGATGGTAAGTGATCACCGCTGCCCATGGACATTAACAACCGCTCAAGGGTCGCAGATTGCCTGCCTTTAAGACCCCATACCCTCCCCAACTGAGCTTCGGCGACCTTTCTCACCAGCAGAAACATAACACAACAGTTTTGTGAAGTGCCATGATAGAAAAAGTAAAACATGGTATTTTATTTATTTTATGATTTGAATATAGAACTTAATCTCTAAGATCTAACATAATATTGAAATTTTCAAGTCTCAGACGTGTTATGTTAATGAAATATCAGTAAGGATTCTCGTGACAAACCGGTTTATAGAAATTCTTGCGAGTTTACTTGTATATTTAATATTTCCGGAATAAAAATTAGTTAGGCCTCCCCATATGGGTGCCCATAGTCACCACGCTGGGCAGGCGGGCTGGTGACCGCAGTATGGTGAACGATACAACACAGGGGAACGCTGCTGCCCATCCCCCGGAATGTGTCTTAGGCGCTTCTTACGACACCCACGGGAAGAGAATATGGGGTAGTACTATTCTAGGTCGGTACTACATATGTAGTTATGTAAATGTAGATGTTTGATGACCCGTCGGTCTTGTAAAAGTAATGCAACTAACACACAAAAACAACAAATACCGTTAAGTTTTCACAATAGTTATATGCAAGAAAGCCCTTAATTAAGTAAACGTGACAAGTGAATTATACACATTTAATTGTACAAATAATTTGAATTACAAATGTAGTACCTTTCATTCTATGGAATTAATTGTGCTATTTGAATTAAGTGAAGCGCAGCCCTAATGTTTACAATAAAATCGTTGAATCAATGATTTTAATTACTTCGATCATAAATAAAACAAATCGATACTACATAATATAATAAGCTGAAGAGTATATTAGAGTGCGTATAGCTCAGTTGGGGAGGGTATGGGGTCTTAAAGGCAGGCAACGCATCCGCGACCCTTGTGCGGTTGTTGATGTCCATGGGCAGCGGTGATCATTACCATCAGGTGACTCTCTTGTTCGTTTACCTACTTATTACTTAAAACAAATGTTTTTCTTTGTAAAAATGACCTTAGAGTTATAGTAATAAAAGTTATATTACTTTATTTATTACGTCCATGCGACACGTGCTTTAATACTAGTCGACAATGTTGTTTTTCTTGTATTTTGCAACTTACGTAAGGTTAAGTCAAACGGTCAAGATTATAGACCTTGAGAAGGAAAAAAAGTGGAAGATATTTATGTGAGATCAAGTTTTTAACTTATCATGTTCAACTGTCGAAAGATATTTTGTTACATTTTCAATAGAGTTTTTCTTTGCATTATTAAGTTGCTTTCCTGTGGAAAGAAATATTATAAGTAGTTAATGTATTTTAGTTCAATCGAAGAAGTTGCTTTTAAGGGTGGTAGAGCTTAGTGGAACTTCCACTCGAATGAGACGCTCGTCTAGGGAAGTACATTCACCTTACAGAAGACCACAGTGAAGTATCAATGCCTAACGGTTGTGCTATATTTCTGAGTAAGGTCGCCAGAGCTCAGTTGGGGAGGGCATTTGGGTTTTTTTAACGGATGGCAACGCACTGCGACTCTTGTGCAGTTGTTGATGTCCATGGACAGCGGTGATCACTTACCATCAGGTGGCCCTCTTGCTCGCTCCCTCTTACATGATAATACATAGCTCCTCTCAGATAATTATCTTATCATCATGAGATGATGGCTGACGCATACGTCATACTTGTGAACAGGTGCCACCTTTGGGGACTGGTCGACTGGGACTCAATCTGTTCATAGGGATTTAATAATTTTAATTCCATACCTGAAAGAGGTAACTGTATGGCCTAGTACTAGAACAAGTACAAGTATGTAAACTTATTGGACAAATATTGTAACAAAACTTGGCGATTGAAAAGAGCAACTATCGAGTTGCTTGCCACTTCTTCTCGGTAGATGACTGCATTCCGAAGTCGGTGGTAGATTCAATGTGTTGTTTTTTATTATTATTGACGATTCATAAGTGCTTTTCTGAGGCCTATTTGAATAAAGTATATTTTGATTTTATTTTGATCATCTTAGATCAGTCTGGAATCCTTCACAACTGGTTTATTTGCGAAACTATCAGCTCATCAATGTAAGTTGGTCACGACGTGTATATTATGCTAATATAGTGTGTGGACATAATCAATTTGATCGTACCTTGTTCGCTAATGGTATGCAAATAATCATACTAATATCAAAGTTTGGATGTTTGTACGTCAATCACGCTGGAACTACTGGACGAACTTCGATGAAATTTGGTCTACAGGCAGGGAATTGGCTGACTTAGTTATGTGATATGACACTTTTTTCCGATTAAGTAGAGACTCTAAAGGTAAAAAACAGGAACTGGATAACGTGGGCAGAGCCGCGGGTAAAAATAAGTAAGTATATACTTACTATAATAGTAGTTTGTTTCTTTGCTTGAACACGCTAATCTCAGGATCTACATGATCGAATTGATTTTGTTTTGCTTTAGATCTATTGGAGTCTATTTCTCGAGGAAGGCTTTACGCTATATTATAACACTATTGTGTGCGGAAACCGAAATCCACGCGGACGGAGTCGCGGGCGGCCGCTTGTAATGTTATAAACATTCATGACAAGACTACCTACTACCGATGATCACAGCACAATAATTTCCTCTTAACGGGATTCGAATCCCCTGGCTATAAGACCTTCTGTTTCGTAACCACCAGAAAAACGGTCTTGTGAAAACAAAAGAAAGCATAGATTTTCTTTTGTGCATTAAAATAACTAGGTTTTGTAAGAAAATTCATTAGAAGCAATGTCTTGTCAATTTAGTCAAGAGTTGCTTCTATCGCCTGAAAGTTTTGTACAAGGTGCGCAATTATCTCTCAGAAAAGACAAGGATGACGCTCTGTGAGTCTCTAATTTTGTCGCGTCTTAACTATGGTGACCTGCTGTACGGCCCGCGCCTATTATGTGCAACGGCTGATACAGCGAGTTCAGAACGCATGCTGCCGGTTCTGCTTTAATGTGGCGCCTCGTAGTCACATCTCTCCGATTCTGAACAATGCCTCGCTATTAAATATGGAGTCCCGTAGACGCTTACATATGGCTATTCTTATGTTTGATCTCGTTAAATCGAAAAAACCGGAGTATCTGTATTCCAAATTAAAGTTTACTGAATCTCAGCATCAGCATCGGTCTAATGCGCTGCGATCTGTGCGCCCGCCTTTGATGACCCAAAAACATAAAACAGTGAGCTTCACCGGCAGCTTCCGTTACCATGCGACTAAATGCTGGAACAATATTCCACCTCCAATAAGATCGATCACCTCTAAATATACGTTCAAAAAACGCCTGAGGTGTGCCTTATTGGAAAGTCAAAAATCCAGTGAAGGATTTTTTGGTCGCATGGGTGACGGTTGTTTGCTATTGCCCTAATATCTTGTATTGTGTCTTTTATTATTACTATTACCTTACTATGCTATTATTTAAACCTACAACTTACACCTTTGTAATCATTTATACCTTTTATATTTATCCTTCTTATAAATGTTATCTATTTGCTTCCGCACTACTTTTTGACTTTTTTGCATATTTATATTATTATAACCTATATATTTTATCGCGTCCTTTGCGTCTGTCACGGGGTGGCAGCTGAAAATCAGTGGTTTGCACTGTGCGCAAACGTATCGCTGAGCTGTTAACCTGTTTGTGTCGCTGCAACGCACATACCGCATGTATTAATGCACCTTATGTTAACCTAATTACTTATGTATTTTATTAATATTTTTGTTTGTGCATTTTATTGTATGTTTCTCTCTGTTATTGTTACATTGCTGTGTGTTGTTTGATGCAAATAAATGGTTTATCTATCTATCTATTTATCTTGTTGAATAAATTATGTATTTTCTGTAGTAAATGTGCATTGAGAGGTTAAAGGTTTTCTCGTTGACCCGGGAAGTGAACCTAGTACCACAACTTTGTAACGATTTTGTGCAAGTAACGTATGCTATTTCGAAAGCGGTATATCGATTTTGCAACATTGGCTCCTCTCTACCTGATGGAAAGCAAAATAAAAACCCAGGTTGCCATGAAATAATCAACACATAGTATAAAACAAAGTCGCTTTCGCTGTATGTCCGTATGTATGCTTAGATCTTTAAAACTACGCAACGGATTTTGACGAGGTTTTTTTTAATAGATAGAGTGATTCTTAAGGAAGGTTTGTATGTATAATACATGTAAGTAAGTACCACGGGCGAAGCCGGGGCGGGCAGCTAGTAAATATAAATAATATAATATGATAGGGAGGCAAACGAACAAGCGGGTCACCTGATGGTAAGTGATCACCGCTGCCCATGGACATCAACAGGTACAAGGGTCGCAGATGGCTTGCCTGCCTTTAAAAACCTCATACCTTCCCTAACTGCGCTCTGGCAGCCTTACTCAACAGCAGAAACATAGCACAACAGTTACGAAGTGCTACTTCACTGTGGTCTTCTGTTAGGCGGAGGTACTTCCCCAGACGAGCGGCTCATTCGAATGGAAAGTTCACAAAGCTGTACCTCTCTTAAAACGACAAGCATGCCAGGCTGAAAATATGCTCAAGTTTGGCGGGATTGCACCTACTAGACAATGAAACGCGACATAATTTCGCCTTGTTGTGTCATCAATCATCATGCGTAATCCCACCGAACTTCGGTCGCGTCTTATCGGCCTAGGGCGTTTAAATAAGTAAACATTTAACAACATCACATACATTGATCTGACTCCGTTTTAAGTAGCTTAAGCACTTGTGTATAGATACATATAATACCCAGACCAGGACAAACAGATATGTTTATGCACACAAATGTTTGTCATGTGCGGGAATCGAACCCGCGACCTCTTGTTCTTGTTGTTGAATAGGCAACATCTTCACCATTACAACAAGCGGGTCGTCAAACTAACTCTACAATTCTCAATAATAACCCAATACTTACGCCTAGGGAAGTAACATAAGAACTATGTTTTGATTCAGAGAAATAACATACTTTAAAATGTTTCACCATTCTAATTATATCCGTGTCGTTATATAAATAATTATAGCGACAGTGAAAATGAATGCACAATAAATAAAACTGCAGTAAAGTAATCTTTTTTGTCATCATAAAAAGAAAATGTAATTTTTCAGGAGGGCAATAAAAAAACATGATATTTTTGAATGACGTCTTTATTATTATTTTTTATAAAAAAGTTAGTGAATTTTCTCTTACCTCAATTATTTTTTGCATCTGCTATTCATCTATGTGGTATATGAGGAGCTCGATGGCGCAGTGGTTAGCGCACTCGGCCTGCGGTTGCTAAGGTTAAGCAACGTTCGCAGATGCCAGTCATCGGATGGGTGACCGAAAAATTTCATCTCGAGCTCCTCCGTGCTTCGGAAGGCACGTTAAGCCGTTGGTCCTGCGCCTGATCTCTCTACGGTCGTGTCAGATTGCTGTCCCACCGAATTATGAGAGTGAAGGAATAGGGAGTGCACCTGTGCTTGCGCACTCACTTGTGCACTATAATATATCCTGCGTACCTGGCTGATCGTAAGATCGGCCGCCATGGCCGAATACGGCCGGAGGGTATTATATGAAGTGCTATTAAAATCTGTGCAATTCGGGATATAGTAGTTATGCTATTCAAAGCAATGTTCTTCGTTGAAACGTATTCATCCTTTTCATGTGTGTGCTCTTCGCGAAATATTATTTATGCTATTCAAACTTGTGCTCTTCGAAGAATCGTATTTCTGTTATTTAAATCTTTGATATTAGTGGAAGACATCGTATTTTATAGTGCAGTGTCCGTCGTGCATTATTATGGTTAGAACAGCACACCCACCGACAATTAGTGCTATTCAAATCTGTGCTATTCGCGCCAGTGCTATTCAAATCTTTACTCTTCGTGAAATAGTTTTTATGCTATTTAAAGTAATACCTTCGTAGAATCGTACTTATGCTATTCAATCTGTGTTCTTCGTCATACTTACTATACTGATTGTGCACTAGTGCCCATATAATAATAGTGCGGTGTCCGTTATGTGTTATTATGGTAAGGATTGCACAAACGTACCCACAAGTAGTAATTTTCTTAAATTACAATGATTCCGACGTATGGTCTAGAAGCTATGAGTAAGGAAAACTAAATGTACTGAATTTGTGTTTATGTTTTGTGTTCGACCACCGACTCGCCCCATCTTCGTACGGATCCAACTAAGAATTATCAGTGTATCTCTGATCTCTAAGTACTTTTATTGAATTTTATGCATGTATTATACACATAAACCGTCCTATTGAATCAATCTATTTGACAACAAAAAACAAATGAAAAACAGTTGCGTATTTAAAGATTAATAGGGATGAACAGAAGAAAGAGATTTTGTTTTATACTATGCAGTATCAATAAACGTCTCGATGGTCTAGAGGTTGAGGTGCGGTTCCGTGGTTTTGAAGTCTTGGATTCGATTCCCGGGTCAGGTAAAATTTGTGACGGTTTCTCCGAACACAGCTTAGGCTTGTGATCACCAATCCGCTTTTGGCAAGCGTGGTGATTGCCTAAGCCGAAACCCATCCTTGTGTTTTATTTTTGTCAGTTATTGCAAAGGTTGGAAGCCGTTGCTCTGGAGTGGGATATTAATAGGCTACTTTATTTTACTTAACTAAGGAAAACATTTAAGTATTAAGGAAACGTCTACCAATAATTGCTTAAATTATAAATATTTTTTTACTTCCTTAGTACATACTTAAGTATTTCCTTAGTAAATATAAAACTACTAAGTACTTTAAAACAGTTGTTTTTGAGCAGGAATTTCTGTTATTTGGTTTATCTATTTCCAAATTTCAAATATTTATCCTAAAAGATTTAAAACTACAAAACAGATTTGTGATAAAGATTCTTTTAGAATCACCTACATTATTTATGTTTGTTTGTAACTTTCTTAACTGACGAAATAGGTCTCAGAGCTCATTTTGGGAGGATATGGGGTCTTAAAGGCAGGCAACGCATCTGCGACCCTTGTGCGCTTGTTGATGTCCATGGGCAGCGGTGATCACTTACTATCAGGTGACTCTCAAGCTCGTTTGCTTCCCTTTTACATAAAAAAACAAAGCCAAATAAAGGACCAAGCCTGTCTGGTATTAAAATGTGTCGAGTTTCAAGCTTGCGAATAATTCATTCAACTGGTGTTTAAGTTGCGGATGCTCAAAGTAATATTTTATACGGGCAGTTACCCCCTAACCCACCATTCTAACCCACTGGTGGGTGGAGGGGTAACTCGAAAATTTTAGTAGTTCCCACCCACCCACCGCGTCAAGGCTGGAATTCTTTATCGATGTATTTTGTCGATAATGAAAAACAATATGTACGATTAAATGAATTGTTTATAAAATTAAATTTTAATATTATAACAAAAGGAGTTTCTTAACATGTGTTTATAACCTTTTCACAAAATATCTCATTTGCCACTTTCATAAAACAAAAGTACCTACGATAAAATTCTATGTCATTTAACCTTCAAAAAGTTATCACATGCAGCGATCTGCATGTGATAACAAATATAATTATTATTATTTCGTATTTTGCACATTGAACATGAGCACGGAAATAAAATTTATACGCCGCAATCGCGGCAATATTTTATTACATAAAGGGCATCAGTATGTGAGACAAAAAATATGCTAACAAATCGTCAATTTGGAACTGCACAAGAAAACAGAAAATCAAATGCAAAGGGTTACAGGGAATTCGAAATCAGAATGAACTATTAAGAAATCGTCCGCGTGTATTTCGATTGCCGCACACATAGTGTTATACTATAGCTTAAAGCCTTCCTCGACGGATAGCTATCCAACACAAAATATTTTTTTCAATTGAAACCAGTAGTTCTTAATATTAGCGCCTTAAGACAAACAAACAAACAAACAAACAAACAAACTCTCAGCTTTAATATTATGTGAAAAGTTTATATGTTAAGAACCCCTCTTGTTCGGCCACGTTGGTTTCCTGTTTATAATATTAAAATTTAATTTAATAAACAATTCATTTAATCGTACATATTGTTTTTTATTATCGACAAAATACATCGATAAAGAATTCCAGCCTTGACGCGGTGGGTGGGTGGTAACTACTAAAATTTTCGAGTTACCCCTCCACCCACCAGTGGGTTAGAATGGTGGGTTAGCGGGTAACTGCCCTTTTATACTAATAACTAGCGGCCGCCCGCGACTCCGTCCGCGTGGATTTCTTTTTTAGGGTTCCGTAGCCAAATGGCAAAAAACGGAACCCTTATAGTTTCGTCATGTCTGTCTGTCTGTCTGTCTGTCTGTCCTGGCTCGTTCACCGCCGTTTCTGAACCGATTGCCACGAAAATTGGTGGAGAGATGTATAGTGATAATTCAAGAATTGGTTTTTAAAATAATCGAAAAATAATTATTTTTACCCCCCTTCCCATACAGCGAAAAGTAAATTCGAAAAATAAAAATCGACTTACCCCATCGTGTGGGGTATCGTTAAAAAGGTATTTTTAAATACAATAAAACTTGCCTTGAAACCATGTGGATCAAACACCCCAGTCTCGAGATATATTAATACCAAGTTAAAATTAGAGCGTCCCCCCCCCCTTAACTTTTGAAATACTATTACAATAATTCTGAAAAAAATGTCCTGTATACCTCCAAGTAAGTACTTTCAACGAAAACTATAGCGAACTCTGTATCATACATAGTTATTTTTATACAACTCGACCAACTTATGACGTGCAGTTGCCCTTACTAAATGGTGTCTTAAGCGGTCGGGCCATCTTTTAGCTACGGAACCCTTTCATGGGCGTGTCCGACACGCTCTTGGCCGGTTTTTTTTCGAAATAAAAAGTAGCCTATGTTCTGTCTCAGGGTCTAAAGATTGTCTGTACCAAATTTCATCAAAATCGGTTGCGAGGTTTAAGCGGGAAAGCGTAACAGACAGACAGACAGACAGACAGACAGACAGACAGACAGACAGACAGACAGACAGAGTTACTTTCGCATTTATAATATTAAGTTGGGATAAATCATTAAAGATGTGTGTTCATTAAAGTAGACCACCTCATTTCGAGCCATTATCAACCATCTTTGATTTTGTTTTACATTAAAATTAAAGAAATCAGGTCTTAGTTTTTTCTCGTGCTAAACCCCAATTTTTAATGAGGCAATCTTTCAAAGTTCATGTTCAACTAATTTATTAATTTATTCAAAGTAAAAAGTGTTCCTCAAAAACTTAGCCATCACTTTCTAACAAAACGCAAATCTGTCAAACAAAGCAAAAACAGAAATCTCCAAAAAAAACTTGTAACTTTAACTTTAAATGAAAAAAACATTTCTAACAGGGAAAGTTGTCACTTACGTAACATGTCATTCAACAATGTCTATAGGTATTTTCCACCTCGTTTGTATGTCATTTAACATTGACAGTTAATGATAGGTACTCGTTTACTGAATGTCCTTTCCAATCTGTCTGGTTCCCCTCTATGGGTTACGATGGTTTGATGGCAGTCGCTTCACTGTAATAACCAGACTCGCCAAATCCTGGATCATGGTCAAAGCGGACCCCGCACAGAAACGGGATAAACGCTAAGAGGATGATAATAATGAATGTCATTTATGAATTACATGTTATGTACATCTACGAAGGTTTTTCAAAACAACATTTCTAATACATCTTTTATTGACTTAAACATTTAGTGAAACAATATTCCGAACATTACAATAAATTATGGGCACAGGTCACAGTACTTAAGTGGTAAAAATGCCCTTTTACATGCGTGATGTCTTTGGTTCAAAGGCTTTCAGGCACGCATCTCTTGACTTTCAAAAATCTATGTATTAAACTCCACCACGATTTCGTGTGTGATTGAATAGTTATCATACTATATTACATAATTATAATATTACTAGCGGCCCGCCCCGGCTTCGCCCGTGGTACTTGTCCACTATTTAATGGATGATATTATACATAAAAACCTTCCTCATGAGTTACTCTATCTATTAAAAAAAACCGCATCAAAATCCGTTGCGTAGTTTTAAAGATTTAAGCGTTCATAGGGACATACAACATGACAGAAAAAGCGACTTTGTTTTATACTATGTAGTGATAAATGTGAAAGTTTGTTTGTTTGGATGTTTGTCCGTCCATCACTCAGAAACTAATGAACGGATTTTGATAAATTTGGTATACAAGCAGGGTTTATGTCTAGTGTAGGTCTCAGGTGGTAGGATATTTCCATCCCGATTAAATGCTCCCACAGAAATCTTGATACCGCGGGCGAAGCAGCGGGTAAAAACTAGTTGTAAATAAATCTAAAAGTAATCGACACTTTTTGATTTAATTGAAATCGCAACTACCTAGTTGGCATTGAAGTTTTTAATTTTATTCATGTTTCGAGGTTACAAACTCAAAATCAAAACATGAACAAGATTTCAAAATATTTTTATTACTCTTTTAAAGTCGACAGAACACGAAAATTGTGATGTATAACATAAAGAACTCCCGTGTTAAGAAAAATTATACGTAACAATATAATATTTCTATTGTAATAAAATATTATAATCTTGAAGGAAAGAACGCATTTTTGAATAATAAAGCAATTATTTATTTAATGCCTACCAATTAATAAAATACATTGCAAATGACTGTTGGAAGTTCTGTCATAATAAATTATACGAATCCGGATTTGTGATCACACACCCACATTTGGCAAGCGTGGTGATAAATTCAATTCAATTCAATTCAATTCAAAATGTTTTTATTACTCCCATAAAAAAGTACAATTTTCTTAAGCTAGACAAACTTAATCTACTTATCCTATTACTACAAATTACAACAAATCTTTAACATTGTAATGGACTTAAAATGGGAAGTAAATGGAGGTGGCTCAGCAGGTGCTGACAGAGGTCAGCGCTGATTTTCAGCCATCCCCACCCCTCTTAGCTGTTGTGCGAGGGTCACGTTACGAGGGCTTACATTTCAAAACAAATAAATAAATTTAATGTAAAAAAAAAAGGACAATCTAGATAAAGAAATAAATAATAAATAAAAAATCTATAAAATAATTCTTGAGTGGCACTCAGTAAACGAACGTGTTCGTGTGTGTGTGTGAGTGTGTGTGTGTGTGTGTGTGTGTGAAAATAAATGTGTGAAAGTAAATAGCCAAAACTTTGTAACGAATACACGATCTACACTAATATAAAAGAGCTGAAGAGTTTGTTCGAATGCGCTAATCTCAGAAACTTCTGGTTCGAATTGAAAAGTATTTTTTGTTGTATAGTCTATTTGTCCAGGAAGGCTTTAAGCTTAAAAAAACTATGTGGCGGACCCTTGTTTCAAATAATGGAGGCGTTTGCCCTGCAGTGGCACATTAATAGGCTGATAACTTATGTACTATAACGATTACTACATGACTGGATTTTTAAAGCGTTTTATAAATACTTTCAATGCATTCAATTAATCTTTTAGATATCTAAAAATTGGCCAAGTGCGAGTGGGACTCCCGCACTGAGGGTTCTGTACAAATTCTATTTTTGACGTATTAAAAAAACTACTTACTAGATTTTCTCAAACCAATTTTCGTTGGTAGTTTTTATGATAATGTACATCATATATATTTTTTAGTTTTATCATCCTCGTATTTTAGAAGTTAGAGGGGGGGGGGACACACTTTTTTCCACTTTGGAAGGGTTTCTCACGCAAAGTATTCACTTTAGAAAAAAATTATATTAGAAACCTCTACATCATTTTTAAAGACCTATCCATAGATACCCCACACGTATATGTTCAATGAAAAAAAATATTTTCAGTTTCAGTTATAACTATGGGGACCCCCATCATTTTATATATTTTTGCTATTTTCATGTAAAAACCTTGTTGCGGTTCACAGAATACATCTACTCACCAAGTTTCAACAGAATAGTACTTATAGTTTCGGAAAAAAGTGGATGTGACAGACTGGCGGACAGACACACAGACAGACATGACGAATCTATAAGGGTTCCGTTTTTTTGCCATTTGGCTACGGAACCCTAAAAAGGGTCTAAAATCCGCGCGGACGAATTTATGAATGTATTCCTTTGTTTCGTGGTTTCTTAAAAAAGTTGTATTAACCAACCGCCATCTTTCTTTTCAGCCATGACGTTTGACATACAAGAGGTGACTTCGGTGTTTGATCCTAAGCAAGGGGGGGACATCACGTACATGGACATGGTGGAGGAGAAGGTCTCTCTGGGAGAGTCGCAGATCCAGAAGATGTTCACCGGCAGTTCCATCTTCATCACCGGTGGGACTGGCTTCCTGGGGAAACTGCTGGTGGAGAAATTGCTGAGGTGAGTTTATACACTAATCTACATCTACACTTCTGCATCTACATCTACACTATCTGCACTATCTACACTTTACAGTAACTAAATCTACACTAATCTATAAAGCTGAAGAGTTTGTTTGTTTGATTGAGAGCGCTAATATCAGGGACTTCTGATCCGATTTGAAAATTATTTATGTGTTGGATAGTCTATTTGACGGGGAAGGCTTTAGGCTATTGGATATCGAAATCCAAGATTTGTATTTTTGTATGTAACGAATAAATTCAAAAATAATTGGACCGATTTGAATAATTCTTTCGCTGTTGGCTAGCTACACTATACCCGGTGAACATAGGGTACTTTTGGTAAGGGAAATGTGAGGGGAAGGGGAGATATATGAAAAAAAAATTACGCGCGGGTGAAACCGCAGGCGGAAGGCTAGTAATATTTTTAAATACGAAAGATTTCTACTTCTGTATGTAACGTAAACTCAAAACCTACTGAACCGATTTAAAAAATCTTTCACCATTGGAAAGCTACATTCACCCAGAGTAACATAGGCTATATTTTATCCCGGTACGGGAAGTAGTTCCCTCGGGACGCGGGTGAAACCCGTGACGGGCCGCTAGTGTTTTATATTTGTATATGTATAGTGGCGAGTCAAGTCTCGGTGAAGCATATTGTATTTTCTACTTTATATTACATACGTGATTGAAAATAACAAAGTCCGCTTAGACGAGTTTCGGCATTTTTTTTATCAACAATATTATATTACGCACGACTTGTAGGCAGTAAATATTTTTACGACGTTTTCTAATAAGCATAGGCCCAATTTAAACATCGAGTAGTAATCTGCTAAGGACGAATTGTCATACAAATAATATACTAATAGGTATTAAAAATGTGAAAGTTTGTTTGTTTCGATGAACGGATTTTGATAAAAATGGGGTTACGACTGACTTAGGTGACAGGATACCTTTCATCCCGATTAAAGGCTCCCCTGGGATAAAACTGGAATCTTAATAAATCGGGCAAGGCCGCGGGTAAAAACTACTATAAAATATAAATTCCTCTATTACCGGGCCATGGTCTCATTATCCTGGGTTCGATTCCTGCGTTGGGAAAAACTTGTGTTGGTTATTTTCGAACACCGTCTGAGGATGAAATAAGATAATGTGTTTTCGTTTGGTAACCGTGGTTATGTCCAAATCTCTGGCGATAAGAATATTGAAAAGGGACAATTAATCTCCATTAAATATTTCTTCAACATCCATAATTTACGACCTTCTCACTTCCGTAAAGAACTACTTATGATCACAACCAAGCCCAAAAAACAAGTTGTGATCTTGTGATCAAATCCAAACACGTGATATGAATGTGTGTAAAACCTAATTATGCAAATTGTTATCGGTTCTTTGACCCACCAAACCGTAAGGAGAACTAGGGGAGAATTTAAAGTTTGTTACACGATATAGCGGGATTTTACAAATGATCCTGTCTGGGTTACTTAGTGGTAAAGAGAGCCGCTTCACTTGCGTGGGGTCGGTGGTTGAAAGGGCAGGAACGCACCTTTTGATTAGCAAAGATCTTCATCTATCTATATCTATATACTAATATATAAAGCTGAAGAGTTTGTTTGTATGTTTGTTTGTTTGAACGCGCTAATCTGGGGAACCACTGATCCGATTTGAAAAATTCCATTTGTGTTGGATAATCCATTAGACGAGGGAGGCTTTAGGCTATTTGGAAATCGAAATCCATGAGGACGGAGTCGCGGGCGGCCGCTAGTTAACTAATATTTGAACGGGAATAAACGCGATATTATACTTAAGAAGTCTCGTACTGCTTGCCGCGCACCGCCAGTCCGCTTGTGACCATGGCTGCAGCATCGCAGCCAAAACGTCAAGCAGTATGTACGAAAGTACTTAAGTATAATATCGCGTTTAGTCCCGTTCAAATATTTGTTGATCCTGTTTGGGTTATGTAGTGGTAAAGAGAGCTCGGTAGTTCAAAACCGACGGGAACGCACCTTTTAATTAGCAAAGATCTACATACAGATATACATAATGTGCAGAACTCATACTAGTTCTATTGTGTGTGTATGCAACCCCCCGACCGATATTTCGACCATGGCGGCCGATCTTACGATCAGCCAGGTACGCAGGATATGTTATAGTGCACAAGTGAGTGCGCGAGCACAGGTGCACTCTTTATTCCCTCACTCTCATTGTTTGGTGGGACAACAATCTGACACGACCGTAGAGAGATCAGGCGCAGGACCAGCAGCTTAACGTGCCTTCCGAACCATGGAAGAGCTCGAGATGATTTTTTTCGGTCACCCATCCGATGATAGGCCTTTACGAACGTTGCTTAACTTAAGCAATCGCAGGCCGAGTGCGTTAACCACTGCGCCATCGAAAATCTTCGGTATAGGACAACTTTGCATGGAAAATGCACACAAGTAGTAAATGTCAATCATCCTAGCGCATATACCGGTTGCATCCTCGGCCATTGCCTTCCGAGGCAAGGTACGCTACAATTAGATCTTGAATTAACAAGTCTGGTTTAACACAACAAGTTTGTTAAATAAAAGGGCTATGGCAAACCACTCTACGAACGTTCGTCGTGACGTTTTAATTTATTTATTTATTAAAAGAGACACACCATCGACATAATCATAACATAGGGTAAAAACAAAGTTATTCAATGAAAAAATATAAAAGGTACGCCTTTATAGGTTCTGGTGGGCTAGCCAAGGTGCTTCTTTCATGGCAATGGCATCTTCGCTAGCCCTTCTGGTGTATTGACTTATATTTAACTAGCGGCCGCCCGCGACTCCGTCCGCGTGGATTTCGATTTCCAATATCCTATGTGTTATTCTGATGTATATAAGCTATATTGTGGTAAAGTTTCATTCAAATCCATTCAGTAGTTTTTACGCGAAAGAGTAACAAGCATCCATACATCCATACATCCACACATACAAACTTTCGCCTTTATAATAGTAGTAGGATGATGAAAAGACGTCAAACGTGTCATGGAGGTCGTTCACAATGGGACATCGCGAAAAGGCTTATTATGTTGATGATGAAATATGGGGGGCTGTTACATAACCAATTTAGATCTTTTTTCTCAACTTCCCCACCCCCTCCTTTTAAATCAGAGTCATATTATGTCCAGCTGTGGACTTGGCATGTAACAACGGACTAAACTTGCAAATTGAAAACTAGATTCCCTAATGAATTATGCGGTGGGACCGATACAACTAAATAAGTGGAAGTCTAGGGTCTTTTCGAATGATATGACAGTTCAGTCTTCCACACCACGGATGACCACTGTTAAGCAACGGAGCTGGTCCACATGAATCTTGATCTATGGACGTGAACTCATGACTATGCGGAGCACGTCGCGGCATTGGCGCGCACTTTCACGGATTACAGTGCGTGCGAAATGAATTGGCCGGATTACACTGGGTAGCCCCGAACTAAGCATTAGCTTGTGCTATGGGTGCCAGTCAACGGAGAAACATTACTTATATATTATTTTTTAGATGGCCAACAGTTTCTAGACAAAATCTCTTGCATTATAGTGACCACGCTTCTGTGTCCTTCCTAGATAGATAACACATTACCGCTCCACGATGTACGCTTAAGAATGTCGGCCCATCTAATTTTGCGGTCGGTAGAGTAATATCCCCTACGTCATCACTTAACTGTAAAGCCTTGTTATCTTCGATGAATAACTGATGGATGATATTATCTACTAGAGACTTGTCAAATGCTCAGTTGGGGAGGGTATGGGGTTTTAAAGGCAAGCAACGCATCTGCGACCCTTGTGCGGTTGTTGATTTTCATGGGCAGCGGTGATCACTTATTATCAGGTGACATTGCCTACCTATCTTGCGCGTTTGCCTACGTATCACATTAAAAAACCAACAAATCTTAAAACTTGACAGATGTGATAAAAGGACCTAAGTATATCACTTATTCTGCTTAGAATAGTCATTTATTCCTGCATAGACTAGATCATGCATTTATCATCAGAAAAATACTTAGCAATATGAGACAGTTCGCTTGAACTGATGCCAACATAGCACCAAGTAGAGACCGTTATCTTTCCCTCTATGGCAAGCAGTCATTATGTATGATCTATGTGGTAACTGTGGTTAAATAAAGCAATATCCATTCATATCGCGGACATCGCAATGTGTAGCAAACTGACTAAGAATGAACAAACGCACGCTGTGTGTTAACTAATACGATACCAGATACCATCTGGGCTCGAGCAATTCTACTTATGTCAGACATCCGTTGGATGACAGTCGATGTGACGTAGATTTATTGTTTTAATACTCTTTTCTTGTAAAGAAACTGCAGTTAAGCTGATAAATTAATCATACAAATTGTTGGTCAAAAGTACAAAATAAGTGCTCGCAGTATCCTGGTATTTTAATAAAGCTTTTGATTGTATGCATCATTAAATATTAAATATTCTTTAAGGTCATTAACACAATTAAATTGTCTCATTTTAATTCGTAAAATTAGGAAAGCAAACCAAAAAAGAAACATTCCATATTAAAACATATTATTTCAAAAAAAAATAGAAGTGTACCTCAGGGAAGACTGCTTAGGTCCGATACTTTTAAAAACATCAATGTATCTGGATTTGTTAATAATAACATGACGTACTTTAATTCATAAACGTTCATACATTATACAAAAAGGCTATCAGACGCAAGTCTTTTGTACAAACCACGTCATAGTATACTCCAGAATCATAAACAAACTCGTTTATCATAAGTTTTTCAATGCAAAAGTGTACTATTAGCATTTTCCGTATTCCCAAGACTCTTGGGTTTTCCAGATCGCGAACCTGCACTATAAGCATTGTATTGTGTCCACTACTCCGGCGGAATATTAATTTTATAAACAAACGTTTGCTTGTATACTGGTAGTCTAATGGCCGGTGTGTTAACAGTTGCTTTTACTAAGAAGACATGTTGAATGAATGAATAAATAAAACTTTAATTCGTTGGTGGTCCAATTGCTGTCATCTAATTATGCTTCCGGCCGTTTTTAGATCATGGCGGTCGATCTTACGATCAGTCAGGTACGCATGGTATATTATAGTGCACAAGTGAGCGCGCAAGCACTGGTGCACTCCCTATTCACTCACTCTCATAGTTCGGTGCGACTGCAATCTGCCACGACAGTAGAGATCAGGCGCAGGACTAACGGCTTAACGTGCCTTCCGAAGCACGGAGGAGCTTGACATGAAAATTTTCGGTCACCCATCCGATGACCGACCTCTGCGAAAGTTGCTTAACTTTAGCAATCGCAGGCCGAACGCACTAACAACTGCGCTATCGAGCTCCTCCAAGCTCTCATACCAAACACCAATATCATGTAATATCATAGACTAGCCTTTCGCTCGCGATTTCACCCGCGCGTACCTAATTTCTTTTTTCAAATATCCCCCCTTTCTGTCCACATTTCCGGGATCAAAAGTACCCTATGTTCACCGGGGATAGTGTAGCTAGCCAACAATGAAAGAATTATTCAAATCGGTCCAGTAGTTTTTGAGTTTATTCGTTACATACAAAATACAAATCTTTCCTCTTTATAATATTAGTGTAGAATTAGTGTAGATAATCTTATTATAAACAAAAGGTAAACATATCTCTGCCCAAAGGGCAAGGCCATATACAAACGAGCTTGAGTGGTCACGTTACTTGTGTTTACCTATCGCCGTTTTTATTAGAGGCGCTTGAGACAACATTTAAACCAGTATAATACAAGGACATTCATATTTTTTATCTCACTATATCACCTCCTTGATTGAGGAGCTCGATGGCGCAGTGGTTAGCGCACTCGGCCTGCGGTTGCTAAAGTTAAGCAACGTTCGCAGATGCCAGTCATCGGATGGGTGACCGAAAAATTTCATCTCGAGCTCCTCCGTGCTTCGGAAGGCACGTTAAGCCGTTGGTCCTGCGCCTGATCTCTCTACGGTCGTGTCAGATTGCTGTCCCACCGAATTATGAGAGTGAAGGAATAGGCAGTGCACCTGTGCTTGCGCACTCACTTGTGCACTATAATATATCCTGCGTACCTGGCTGATCGTAAGATCGGCCGCCATGGCCGAATACGGCCGGAGGGTATTATTTTAGATCACCTCCTATTTTTTATCTCAATATCTATATCTATAATATCACCTACTCCTAGATGGACTAATAGTTTAAGTAGTAAGTTTTTAATTTTAACTTACAATACGACAAGTGATAGGATACCTGACTTAGATATTTTTTTTAACGTCTTTTTAAATTCATGCCATTAATCTCGGAGTATCTACCAAAAAAAATATATATATAAATTGGTTGAACTGTCTAATAATTTGTACCCTAATTTATTCACGAGTGCTATGTACGCCGTTGTTTAATGCACATCGGTACTAGGTAATTCTTTTTGTACCTTTTTATTGCATTTTATTAATATCATGTGGCTATGCCGCGTGTGTAGATAAAATACAAAATAGCATATTTTTCCACAAGTTTCTTCTCAATTCCTTCATATAATTTATTGGACACTAACTTTCTTTAAAACTTAGTAGTTTATACATAACATCGAAACTCAAAATAACTCGAAACTCATTCCGTGATCACGGTTCCTGAAAAGGAGCCGAAACGTCGGGTTTTTCTGTAAATATGTGGTTTCAAGAATATAGCGCGATTATATCCGTTTAAGAGTAGTTTTATTTCATGAACTGAAAATAACATTTAAAATGGAGATGTCATTACCCAGAAGTCCTTTGTGTGGCTACTACAAGAGTAAACAGTCAGTTTCGGTTAAAAACTTGTTTAAACCACCAAATTCAATTTAAATTACGTCTTAAATCATCTCAACACCAAATACGGATGTGTGTAATACATTAGTTACATTTGAGTCATTTGAGTGCTTTTTAGGGTTCCGTAGCCACATGGCAGAAACGGAACCCGTAAAGGTTCGTCATGTCTGTCTGTCAGTCCGTAAGTATGTTAAGCCACTTTTTTCAAAAATAATCAGAATTACCTATAGGTACTGTTGAAACTTTGTAAGTTGATGTATTCTGTGAACCGCATTAAGATTTGAACACGAAAATAGAACAAAAATTGGTTACAACAGAAACTCAATTTGTCCTATACGGGGGTCTTCAAAATTATTTCTTTTCTTTATTTGAAAATGAATAGTTTGCGCAAAAGAAACTTCCAAAGTTGCAAATAAGTGTCCCCCTGTGACTTAAAAAATAAGAGAATGAAAAAAGTGAAAAAAAATAAAACACGTAACTTCCACTTCCACCAACAAGTCCACAGAAAATTGGTTGGACGAGATCTAGAAAGTAGTTTTTTTCATATACTTTATGAATTGTACACCGCAAGTTACGGATTTGAACGGAAACCTCGGTGCGCGAAATCGACTCACACTTGGCCGGTTTTTACAACTGCGAACGAATTGTTTGTTCGTCATAACGATATTGACTTTGGTATTTTTTGTAGACATTAGATTTAGTATTGAGTATGTATGTAAACAGAAATATATTAGCGACTTCACAAGTGGTTGTGTCGTTAAAATATAATTAAAAATATAACGTCAGTAATTTAGACTTGTTATTCTTCAAGTGACAGATAAATTTAAATCGTGAGATGAGAGGAAAGATTTTATTTACGTGTATACTTCAATGGGCAGATAGAATTGATTTTAATGAAGAAAACCGGCATTACAACTCTGAATCTAAAAGATCTAACTTTAGGTTAGTTCATTTGAATTCAATAAGCTCTAAAGTTATTGGACCGATTAAAAAGTTCTTTTACCTTTTTTTGATGTCATTTAAATATAATTATGTATTATGTATTACATTTTCTACTAGCGGTCTCCGTCCGCGTTGATTAAGGTTTTCCGACAAAAAGTGTTATACTATACCTTAAAGCCTTCCTCGACAAATGGACCATCCAACACGAAAATACTTTTTCAATAGTGTAGTTATTCATTTTTATTTTATTTGTATACTATACTTCCGCCTTCGGTCACCGGTGCGTAATTTCTTTGTATGTTTGGAAGGGGTAGTGTAGCATATTCATTCCTCTTTATAATATTATTAGTATAGAAGTGTTTAGCTTATAAGTTTAAGCTTATAAATATTTCACAACATCACATACCTACATTGATCTGACCCCGTGTTAAGTAGCTTGAGCACTTGTGTTACAGACATCAGAATCAACAGTGGTATTACAAATATACTTAAATAGATACATAGTGTAGATGTAGATAGTGTAGATTAGTGTATATGTAGGTAGATGTAGATAGTGTATGTATATAGCTATTTATATGAGGTCCAGAGTACTATTCTAGACCAACAAAGAATGTCCCTTAGAGGTTTCTTACTACAGGAAGAAGGGTAGTACTCTAGGCCGGCACAACACGACCAATTTAAATTAGTCCAGCCTAATTAGCAGTGCGCGTGCGCACTCTCAAAGTCGCACGCTTGCGCCGGCCTTCGTTGCGCAATGCGCGCACAGCCTTCCAACGGACAATATTTGATGCAAACACAGGCAGAACTAGCTTTTGTGTTGGCACAGACCGACTTACTAATAATTATAATATCCAAGAGGCCGAGAAATTTAGTAGATATATTACTAAACCCCCCCCCTCCCCTTGTGATATTTCGTGATTTTTTTAAAGGACCTCCTCCTCCTCTCATCGAGCCCCCTATCAGTTTGTTTTGCCTATTCAGCTTAGGAGGTCTAGCCCAGTTATCACTTTTTTTTTATTTTTATTTAGGACTAAGCCAGCACTTGACCACAAAGTTGCCTGATGTTAAACAACTGTGTGGTCTACGATGGAGCGTGCTTGCTCAGGAAAAGCCCGTTTATTCTGGCCTTGAAGAGCCCCAAGTTGTAATGTGCAGGAAATACAGATCTCGGCAGAGAATTCCACTCCCGCGATAACTATCGCAATCGCCATTACTTCGTCTTATATTACGACTTATATTCGATAGCAATAAATATTCAATGTGGCAACTAACTTGTCTAGATGACCAGGTTGTAACAGTGCCCGAAGACTAGGATTAGCTTATCAACCTGTGTAGATTACTTTTTACATCTAATAATAATAATAATACCCTCCTAACCGAATTCGGCCACGGCGGCCAATCTTACGATTAGCCAAGTACGCAGGATATATTACAGTGCACAAGCGCATGCAAAAACACAGGTGCACTCCCTATTCCCTCACTCCCATAATTAGGTGGGACAGCAGTCTGACACGACCGTAGAAAGATCAGGCGCAGGACCAATGGCTTAACGTGCTTTCCGAGGCACGGAGGTGTAATTACACCGCCAACTTCCAAACTCCGGACTGTATTTGTGTTATCACATCATGAAAACATAGGCACAATTTCATCGGTCCGACCCGGGATTCGAACCCAGAACCTCCGGCGCAGCCGCCGCATTAAAGTGCGACACACTAGCCACTGTGCCACGGAGGCAGTTAACATCTAGCAAGTATAATAAAAAATAATCAAATCATGCCTAATGCAACAATAGTTAGAGAGCTTAGTGGAACTTCCCCTATAATGAATGAGCCGCTCATCTAGGAAAGTACCTCCACCTTACAGAAGACCACAGTGAAGCAGCACTTCGTAACTGTTGTGCTATGTTGCTGCTGGTGAGTAAGGTCGCCAAAGCTCGTGCTCGCGGTGATCTCTTCACGTGACCATCACGTGAACATGTAAGTTTGCCTCATTAAAATATAAAAAATACAAGAATTAAAATAAGCAAATCATGCCCAATGCAACAAAGAGTGTAATGCAAATAAATGCATTTGTTAATTAATATGCTACACTTACGCGTTTGAATAACATTGGATCGTGAACTCTGTCCATGACGAGGCAATGATAAAATTAATTAAATTATAAATTAACACGACTTCGTAATAAAAATAACGTTGAACTAAATAATTGAGTAAATTCCTTGGACTAACACACCAATTGCCTAGTCCCAAACTAAGCTCGAAGCTTGTACTACGGATCTAGCATCCGTAGTGCAAGCTTCGAGCTTCGGCTTCGGAACGGATATAAATACTTAAAATCTTTTATAAACATCCATGACTCGAGCACAAATGCCGATGTTTACCACACAAATATTTGCCCCTAGCGGGATTCCAACTAGGGATTGCAATTGCTGGATCCAGCATCCAGCAATCCAGCTGGATCCAGCGCCTTTTTAAACATGCTGGATCCAGCAAATATATGCTGGATCCAGCATGCGGATCCGCAAACTTATCAATTTCTACAGTTTAGTTTTTAGCCGCCTTATTCGAAACGTCGCGGCAACCTTGCCACGTGCCGCATGAAAGGCAACGCTGATAATACCCAACAGTGGACTATTTAGTTACGTACTTAAGTGCAATTAAACAATATTAATATAAGAAAAACCTGTGCTATTTGTAAAAAGATTTTATAGTTTTTTCCTCCTAGCCGAATTCGGCCGCGGCGGCCAATCTTACGATCAGTCAAGTACGCAGTATATGTATATTATATCATATATAAATAAATTCATTAATTAAATAAATTAAATTCATTGGACTAACACACCAATTGCCTAGCCCCAAACTAAGCTCGAAGCTTGTACTATGGATGCTAGGGAACGGATAGACATACTTAAATACTTTTATAAACATCCATGACTCGAGTACAAATGCCGATGTTCATCACACAAACATTTGGCCCTAGCGGGATTCGAACCCGCGACCTTTGGTTTTGTAGCCAGGGTCTCTAGCCACTCGACCAACAGGCCTGTCACCAATATATCAAACTTGGATAGTGCCAAAATATAGGAAATAAACAAAAGGAAGTTTTATGAACATGAGGTTATTTATGTTTATTGTTTTATTTTATGTTAACTATTTTCATCTCAAATGATCAACAAACTAAAGCAAGTAAATATAAGATACTAGCAGCTGCCCGCGACTCCGTCCGCGTGGGTTTCGGTTTCCTCACTCAGGTTTACTATAGATAGCTTAAAATATTCCTCGACAAATGGTAAGTAGACTATCCAACACACAAGAATTAGTCAATTCGAACCAGTAGTTCCTGAGATGAGCGCGTTCAAACCAATCTAGATCAGAAGTTACACGTGTTATTGTGAGTCACCCATAAAACATAGACATAATGATGTAGTGGGGTATTTTCTAGGCAATTTTATGTAGAATATTTCCGACATAAATTATTTATTTATAACTTTAACCATTAAGACTGCACACGTGACAGAAGCTTAAAAAATGGAGTAATTTCTCCTGTTTTCCCAACGTCTCATAACAACGCTTCTCCTATTGATTGTAGCGTGATGAATTCCCATTTTAAGCTCCTTACAATGTTAAAGATAAGTTAATTTGTAGTAGTAGAATAAGTAGATTAGTTTGATAAGTTTAGTTTAAGAAAAATTGTTCTTATGGGTAGTAATAAAAATTTTTGAATTTGAATTTGAATTTGAATGAAAAGTCCTATAATCTGCCCAGGAGTATGAAGATTAATTGTACCAAGTTTTGTCAAAATCCGTCGAGTAGGTTTTGTTTCTATAAGACAGACAGACAGACAAAAATGTTACTGGTTGGCTTTTTGCCATCAGTATCGATCACTAATCACCCTCTGATAGTTATTTTGAAAATATATTTCATGTACAGAATTGACCTCTCCACGGATTTGTTATAAGTATAGATGAGTGGAATAAGTGAAAGATTTCAAAGATAGTAAAAAGAAGGACAATTTAATTAGAAAAAGCCTTAAAATTTCGCTTTTTTACTTTCGGTCCACGTTTTGCTGGATCCGCGCTGGATCCAGCTGGAATCAGGTCAATCCAGCAAAAATCCAGCTGGATTGAAAACGCTGCTGGATTGCAATCCCTAATTCCAACCCACAACCTTTGGTTTACTAGCTAGTGGTCAGGGTCCCTGACCACTAGACCAGCGGGAACATCAAGTAACTGGACATTTTGTTTGATGAATAATGTAATGTTTGATGGTTAAGAAGTCAACTAGCCTTGTTCAGAATCTTAGGGTGCGACGCTACCAAATCTGTGTGCTGTGGAGCGGAGATGTGTCGAGCAACCAATAGGATTTTGGCATAAACACGTGAGCAATCACAGCTCAAAATCCTATTGGCTACTTACGACACAGCACACATCTTAGCTTTGTGGTGGAGTCTCACCCTTAGAGAGACGAATTTGATTTCCGAATCGACTTAAATTCTAGCCTTGAATATCCATCCATTTTCATGTATGTGCCGTAAGAAGCGACTAAGGCACATTCCGGGGGATGGGCAGCAGCGTTCCCCTGTGTTGTATCGTTCACCATACTGCGGGCACCAGCCCGCCTGCCCAGCGTGGTGAAATGGGCATTATCCCCTATAGTCCAGTAATTTTAGCAATTTTGATCCACGATCTGCGGAATAATTCCTAGTGAGCTGAATTTTTGTATACACCTATAATATGATATTGTAATGATGATGTGAAAAATCGACATTGATATCGTGCCGGCTAAAAAAGTTATAGGGGTCCAAACGTCACGAAAATCAGTTTTTCGCAAATATCTCGCGATCTATTGCTCAGAGGTCAATAATGGTTTCATAAAAGTTGTTCGTCGTAAAATTGTTTACAAAAAAGGTCTCTTGCAATTTTCTGTAGAATTAACCGTTTTTGAAATAGAGACTAGAACGCACTCACATATGGTATTGTATACCGTACGCCGCAACCAAGGCATAAACCCTATTGTTTGTTTTTTTCCCTTTTTTGTTTGTGTGTTTTTTGTTAGTATGATGTTGTACATATATAAATATAAAGGACTTGTAATACTAGTACAGTAAGGAAAATAGGAATATCAACTATAAAAAACTAAGTGGCAATTTTTTTTGTCACTTTATAACTCAAGAACGGGCTCACCGATCCAAACCAAATTTTCAGGGTTTGTACAGACTATTTAGTAGATGTTTAATGTGAAGTTTGAACAAAATCGGTCGTTCACTTTATACGTAGCGAAGCACGTACCGGGCCGCTAGTAATGATATAGATATGCTATGTCCAGTGACGTTTGGACCCCTATAACTTTTTTAGCCGGCACGATATCAATGTCGATTTTTCACATCTTCATCACAATACCGTAATAATGGCGTATACAAAAATTCAGCCTACTAGGATTTTTTTCGCAGATCGTGGATCAAAATTGCTAAAATTCACATTGCATATCTATATCATTACTAGCGGCCCGGTACGTGCTTCGCTACGTATAAAGTGAACGACCGATTTTGTTCAAACTTCACATAAAACATGTACTAAATAGTTTGTACAAACCCTGAAAATTTGGTTTGGATCGATGAGCCCGTTCTTGAGTTATAAAGTGACAAAAAAAATGGCCACTTAGTTTTTTATAGTTGATACTCCTGTTTTCCTGACTGTACTATTATTATAAGTCCTTTATATTTCTATATGTAGATCATCATACTAACAAAAAACACACAAACAAAAAAGGGAAAAAAACAAACAATAGGGTTTATGCCTTGGTATGCGGCGTACGGTATACAATACCATATGTGAGTGCGTTCTAGTCTCTATTTCAAAAACGGTTAATTCTACAGAAAAATGCAAGAAACCTTTTTTGTAGACAATTTTACGACAAACAACTTTTACGAAACCATTATTGACCTCTGAGCAAAAGATCGCGAGATATTTGCGAAAAACTGATTTTCGTGACGTTTGGACCCCTATAACTTTTTTAGCCGGCACGATATCAATGTCGATTTTTCACATCATCATTACAATATCATAATAAAGGTGTATACAAAAATTCAGCTCACTAGGAATTATTCCGCAGATAAAATCTAAAATTCCTGGACTACTATCTGGGATAGGCTTTTGTTCAGCAGTGGACTGTAACAGGCTTATTATCATACCATGTACCTTTTATGACGACCAGCTTGGTGTAATGGTCAAGTAGTTGACTATTAGACAAAGAGGTCGCGGGTTCGATCCACGCACATGACAAACATTTGTGTGCATGAACATCTCTGTCTGTCCTGGTCTGGGTGTTATATGCATCTATTTAAGTATATTTGTATACCACTGTTGATTCTGATGTCTGTAACACAAGTGTTTAAGCTACTTAACACGGAGTCAGATCAATGTATGTGCTGTTGCGAAATATTTATTTATTTATGTACCTATAGGCTGACGCATTACTTTTAGAATTAAACCTGTCAACATATTACATAGTCTTATTTAAATCGAATGTAGTTTATCCATCATGTTTATGATGTAATACTAATTTCGTAGAATATTGCAAAAACTAGATTGATGCTGCTCAACATCACAAAATTAGCATCTTATGTAATCATAAGGAAATAATAGTTTTAGTTTATTGGTCGTAATGTGTATTTCGTAACAAATAATTGGCATAGGTATACTACTAGCGGCCGCCCGCGACTTCTTCCGCGTGTATTTCAGATTCCTTTTTTCGCAATAAAAGGTAGCCGATGTTCTTTCTCAAGGTCTAAAGATTGTCTGTGCCAAATTTTATCACAATCGGTTGAGAAGTTTAAGCGGAAAGCGTAACAGACAGACAGACAGACAGAGAGTTACTTGCGCATTTACATATAATGTTAGTAGGTATGTAAAAGATCTGATGTATTTTTTTTAAAATTTTTAACCAGTCCTGTTGTTCGAATGGTCCGAGAGCCTGGCTACAAAACCAAAGGTTTTGAATCCCGCTAGAAGCAAATGTTTCTGTGATGAACATTGTAATTTATACTAGAGTCATGGATGTTCATTCATAAATGTATTTAAGTATGTCTATCCGTTCCCTAGCGTCCATAGTACGTGCTTCGAGCTTAGTTTGAGGCTAGGTAATTGGTGTGTTAGTCTAAATATGTATTTAATTAGTGTTCATGATAGCACGAAAGAATAACTGTCATTTGCCACATAGCGGTAAGAAGAATATAAAACAGATCGCATACCAATTAAAAATAGGAAAACGTTTAAAATGGCTATGACATAATGTTGTGGCCTCAACTAGAATGTTGTACTTACTGACACACATATCAATTAAGAATGCCAATTAATTATGCGTAGACTCTACAATGAATGAAAATAGGTAAAGTAAAGTATCAGCAGGGCAAAGGCCTCCATCATTTGAAATAATTTTCTCGTTACAAAGATGGGTTTTGGCTTAATCACCACGCTTGCTAAATGCGGATTTGTGATCACAAACCCCGGCTGTGTTCGGAAAAACCAACACGAACTTTCCCCGACCCCGGAATTGAACCCAGTACTCAAACCACTAGACATGAGACATAACGTCTCGTCTACTAAAAATACCTACAAACATACATGCATGACAATTATGTATGACAATTAATAAATATGCAAAGACCTCTAGACAGTTCAGTTTACTGACCACCAATGATCGACATTTTAAAACGGATTCTTATGCAAGAGAACTTTGTGGAACTTCCACTCGAATGAACCGCTCGTCTGGGGAAGTACCTCCACCTTACAGAAGACCGCAGTAGTGTAGCACAGTAGCACATCGTGACTGTTGTGCTATGTTTCTGCTGGTGAGTAAGGTCGCCAGAGCTCAGTTGGGGAGGTTATGAGTTTTTTAAAAGGCAGGCAACGCATCGGAACCATTGTACGGTTGTTGACGTCCATTGCCAGCGGTGATTACTTACCATCAGATGATCCGCTTGTTAGTACACCTTCCTTTCACATAAAAAAACTGAAATCCCGAATCCTGACTATGATCCAACTGGTCGTTTCCATTGTAAGCGTAGCAGAGGTTTCACGACAGTAGCTCCATTGAAATAACCAGGCAAGTCAATTCTGGATCTTACTCGCAGCGTACCCTGGGCTCCGAGGCAATGGCCGAGGATGCAACCGGGAGAGGCGCTAGGATGATGATGATTGGATATCTTAATATCTTAATGTATATGAAGCATAGTGCGGCTAGAGGCCGCCCGAGACTTCGACCGCGTGTGACCGCTAGTTACCAAATAAAATATCATAAAACACAATTGTATAAACCAAAGGTTTAATTATTTTGCTTTAATGCTATACTTATTTCTTCTTCCACAGATCATGTCCAGAAGTAAAGAAACTGTATTTGCTAGCGAGACCAAAGAAAAATAAGGACACTGCAAAGAGAATACAAGAGCAGTTCGAGGATCCGGTAAGTTTTACGAAAATTAATCAATTAATATTTAATGTTATTCCCTCTAAGACGGTTGAGTGAGATGATGGCTGACATGTACGTCATACTTAGCGAACTTGTACGTTACGTCATACTTAGCGGAGTAGTACTGGGTCGTAATTACGTATTAAATAATAATAAAATACACGCTGGGTCGCAAGTCCCAGGCGCCGATTGACATACCTTTCTGTTCCACGCGATGGACCCGGCACCCGCACGGAGAATCCATGGAAAGCTAAGAAGTTCGTCACTTATTGTAAAGACCACATTCTAACACCATATAATTTGCTTCTCAAAACATAGAGCACGGAAGCATAGAGCCATTCTGTCTAAGTTTCTTTTTTGACGATACATAAGTGCTCTCCTGAAGCCCATAGAAGAACATTTTGATTCTGAAGCATTCTATTTTCAGCACAGAACTACAAAAAGATGATAAGCATTGGTAGGGGCGAAAAATAAATTGAAGTGCGAAATTATAATGTAGTTAAATTAATTTGCTATATTTTTTGATGGTGATATTAGAATTGTTTTTAATATCTTCTCTCTTCTTTTTCCAGCTATACGAGAAACTCCGTAAACAGTACCCTAACTTCATGAAGAAGATCGCCATCGTAGAAGGAGACGTGGGTCAAGTGAATCTTGGCATGAGTGAGCCTGACCGGATAAAACTTATGAATGAGGTAAGACTAGGATTCAATGCCCTGGTGGAAGATTCCGAAACTCATTCGTTACAAATATCCTTGTTCAATGAAGGAATTCATCGTCGCGAATTATATCTCCATCCCGAACACAAATAGTCCGGTCAAATTAGGGTCAAGTGGAATTTGGTTTCATTAGCATAATTTATTCTTTGATAAATTTTTTTGGACTAACACACCAATTGTCTAGCCCCAAACTAATAGTTTATAGAAGCTAGGAAACGAATAGACATACTTAAACATCCATAACTCTAGTAAAAATGCCGATGTTCATCACACAAAGACAAAGACTTGCCTCTATATTCGAACCCGCGACCCTTGTGTTTGTAGCCAGGATCTCTGACAACTAGACCAACGGGCCTGTCAATTTGTATATCATTTGGTAATGCATTCGCTGGTAATTCATGCATTGGTAATTTATTAATTGGTTTTGGCTCAAAGTCTCACCTGCTGACCCGAATTTTGGTTTATTTTTGGTTTTTCAGTAATTCTAATTCCAATTGAAGCAATATTTTCTTCAAGTAGTCTATACCATTAGTTATTAGTTGTTTGTTCCATTAACATTGTTAAATTTCTACTAGCTGGTACCAATTTTTTGTACTTCGTCATAGAGAACTATGTATTATAATACTAAAGTCGAATGTTGTGCGCAGTTGTCATCGAAATGCAAATTTGGAATTATAAAATGCACTTATTATCATCATTATTGTTAAGTTGTATTTTGTTACTGTGCCAAAGAATAAATAAATAAAATAAATAAATACTATCTTCTACACTAATATTATAAAGAGGAAAGAATTCTATTTTTGTTTATGTTACGAATTACCTCAAAAACTACAGGACCGATTTTAATAATTCTTTCACTGTTGGCTAGCTACACTATCCCCGGTGAACATAGGGTACTTTCATCCCTGAAATGGGGGGGGAAGGGGGGATACTTGAAAAAATAAATAACGTGCGGGTGAAACCGTGACGGAAGGCTTGTTATTTATATGCTGACATCTTTATTCTGACTTATCTATACTAATGTAATAAAGGTTATGATATTGTTTGTTTGAATGCACTAATCTCAGGAACTACCGGTACAATTTGAAAAAATCATTTTGAGTTCGATAGTCCATTTGTCGAGGAAGGCTTTAAGCATAAGCATAACACTATGAGTGCAGAAACTGAAATCCACGGGAACGAAGTCTCGGGCGGCCGCTAGTCAATACATAGTATAAAACAAAGTCGCTTTCGCTGTATGTCCGTATGTATGCTTAGATCTTTAAAACTACGCAACGGATTTTGACGCGGTTTTTTTTAATAGATAGAGTGATTCTTAAGGATGGTTTGTATGTATAATATGTACATGTAAGTAAGTACCACGGGCGAAGCAGGGGCGGGCAGCTAGTTAAATATAAACCTTAGTTTGAGGATCATAAAAGCCAAGCTTACAGCACTTGTCATTTTCAGAAATCAACTTACTACTTTGACAACCCGCTTGGTATAATGGTCAAGATGTTGCCTATTACTCGTATACAGGAGATCGTGGGTTCGATTCCCGCACAGGACAAACATTTGTGTGCATGAACATGTCTATTTGTCGTGGTCTGGGTGTTATTTGTAGCTTTTTAAGTATATTTATAATACCACTGTTGATTCTGATGTCTGTAACACAAGTCCTTAGGCTACTTTACACGGATTCAGACCAATGTATGTGATGTTGTGAAATATTGATTTAAGTATTTATTTATCTTATAATTTTGCTTCGATGACTCTTCCACCTACCCACCACCCTGGCTACAAAACCGAGGGTCGCGGGTTCGAATCCCGCTAGGGGCAAATATTATGTTTGTGTGATGAACATCGGCATTTGTACTCGAGTCATGGATGTTTATAAACTTATTTAAGTATGACTATCCGTTTCCCGGCTTCCATAGTACAAGCTTCGAGCTTAGTTTGGGGCTAGGCAATTGGTGTGTTAGTCCGAGGCATTTATTTTATTTATTTATATAGTTTTAAATTATTCTTCGATGACTTTTCCAACTACCAATATTCACACCATCTAAAAACAAACCCTTCCACCTTCAGGTAGAATTCATCTTCCACGGAGCGGCGACGGTTCGCTTCGACGAGCCTCTGAAGACGGCGGTTGAGATCAACGTCAGAGGAACCCGGGAGATGCTAATCCTCGCCAGAGGGTGCGGGAAACTGAAGGGGATGGTTCACATATCTACTGCCTACAGGTTTGTTTACTTTGATGATGTAGCAGGAGCTTCTGTATATCTGTCGTTTAAGATCTTCCAAGAGCTTTGTGGAACTTACACTTATTGAATGAGCCGCTCGTCCGGGTACCTCCACCTCACAGAAGACCGCAGTGAAGTAGCATCTCGTAACAGTGATGGAACAAAAACCCATATTTGTAACAAAAACATGATTTCAAATTCTGGAAGAAGGCTTTTGCCCTGCAGTAGGACATTGAAAGGCTGCTACTTTAGCTTCACTTTGCCTTTACTATAGGAAGAGGGTAGGAGAATGATAATGATGACTTTAACCATACTTATGATGTATTTTATGTTTCCAGTAACTGCATGCTGGACAGCATCGACGAGAAGTTCTACGACAGCATGATGCCGGGAGACAAGCTCATCGACCTGGTGGAGACCATGGACGAGAAGATCATCAACAACATCACGCCAGGGTGAGTTATCAAATGATACACAGACAGACAAATAAGAGAGAGAGTAGAGAGAGAGAGAGAAGAGAGAGAAGAAGGACGATGAATAAAGGCACTGACCCGATTTACAGTAAGAGTGAATGATAAATGAGAAACAGTAAAGTATTTGACTTTAAGTAATAATCTAGTCTAAGATTGTCCCCACGGCGCGCCGTAGTTGGCAGATATATTGCACTTTAAAAAAATAGAAGAGGTTCTGAATTGAAATACCGGGTCCGATCGCATTGTGTCTGATTTTGCCAGTTGTGATAACTCTTGAGTCCAAAGTTAGAGTTTAGAGGCTGGCTGACTCTGACTCTACGGTCTAAGGTTTAGAAATTGACGAAGTCATACTTCTGATCACTCTACGGCCGTGCCAGATTGCTGTCTCACTAAATTATTAAAAACCTGTGCTTGTCCATCCACTCAATTTCATTCTGAATAACCGGCTCTCTTGGTACCTACACATATTATTATTATTGCTATAACTAATTTCAAAAATTCTGATTTCAGGCTACTGGGTGACTTTCCTAACACTTACGCTTACACGAAGTCCATCGCTGAAGATATTGTTGTGAACTACTCCAAAGGATTGCCTGTGGCTGTTTTCAGACCAGCTATAGGTAAGAATGAATGTCATTTATTGCATCACGTTGATACAAACAAAATGGTGAACAGGAATTCGAACTCGGTCCTCCTTTTCTTCAGCGACTCTAACTAATAAACTAATGGACCTGTTCAATCTAGTTCCTGGGCTGGAAATCTCGAATCCACATTTGACAAGCGTGGGGATTGGTGAATGAGTCACTACCGATCATGACAACATAACATATTTTGTCCTATAAATACCAATTATGAATGATAGAGTCTCTTGTGCTCTAAAGTGAACTAAATCTACATATCAAAGAGATTTTGTATGGAGTTTTTGATTAAATTAAAATGTTGTTTGTTTTGTTTTAGTGATTGCTACAGTGAAGGAACCCGTGTCTGGCTGGATCGATAACGTATATGGACCCACTGGTGTAAGTAAAACAATATCTCTTTTGAATTGTCGCACACATTTTTGCTGTTAAGTCTTCCATAGAAATAAGAGAATATAATTTAATTCAATTTCATTTCGTTCAAGATCTTGTATTTTATAACTTTCGAGCGGCCGCCCACGACTTCGTTCACGTGGACTTTGGTTTTGCACGGCACTAAAAATTAAATTTACACAGATATATTTTTGAAAACAAAATCTAGCCAACGTTACTCGGGGCTAATGTAGCTTTCGAATGGTGGAAGAATTTTTAGAATCGGTCTCGTAGTTTTTGAGCCTATTGATTAGAACCAAACAAACAAAGTTTTCCTATTTATAATCCCTCCTATTATACATTTGAAAGTGACTCTGTCTGTCTGTCTGTATATTTCTCAAGCTTTCCCGAAATTTGGCAGATAATCTTAAGACATTGAGGAAGAACATAGGCTACATTCTATTGCGAAAACACGCGGATTCTCATTTAGTAGACACCTACGTCTCCCAGTGCCCCTCATCAGGTCGATGGTGATGACACATGCCATCATCCTCTCTAATCATCAATCTAATTTTGACGACCCGCTTGGTGTAATGGTCAAGATGTTGCCTATTACGCAAAAGGTCGCGGGTTCGATCCCCGCGCAGGACAAACATTTGTGTGCATGAACATTTCTGTTTGTCCTGGTCTTGGTGTTATATGTATCTATTTAAGTATATTTGTAATACCACTGTTGATTCCGATTTCTGTAACACAAGTGCTTAAGCTACTTAACACGGGTCAGATCAATGTATGTGATGTTGTGAAATATTTATTTATTTATTTGTTTTTTCCACAGGTGGTAGTAGGCGCAGCCGTAGGCCTTCTTCACGTCCTCCACTGCAACCCCAAGGCTCTGGCCGACCTGGTACCAGGAGACATGGTGGTGAATGCCTGCATAGCTACCGCCTGGAAGACGGCCAAGGAGTACCCTGGGAACCATGAGGACGCACCTCCTCAGGATTTGCCGCCGCCTGTTTATAATTATGTGTCGTCTGAACAGAAGCCTTTGACTTGGGGTAAGCTTTAAATCAGAATCAAATTTATTTGCTTATAACTAGGGTTTATAGACGATGGAGGTAGCATGGAAAAATATCTATGAAGAAGTTTGTGCTTCGGAAAGCACGTTAAGCCGTTGGTCCTGCGCCTGATGTCTCTACGGTCGAGTCAGATTGATGTCCCTCCGAACTATGAGAGTGAGGGTATAGGGAGTGCACCTGTGCCTGCGTACTCAGTTGTGCACTGTAATATATACTGCGTGCTTGGCTGATCGTAAGATCGGCCGCCAAGGTCGATAAACAGCCGAAGGGTATTACATTATTATGAATAGATCAGTGACAGACATAAAGTATTATTCTAATTAGCTAAGCAATTTAGAATTATAATATGATTATTTCTTATCAGTGATTATAGATTACTTTTCTCTATTTATTTTTTATGGCCAACTTTCGATTCACGATTGTGAACATAGTAACCACGGCACTGATGACAAAAGATTTTCATCTCTTTGTTTCTTGTTTTAGATAATGGATTTGCAATTTTGTCTCTCTTAACATCGACTTTTATTTTTCCAGAGAAATTCATGTCCTATACCGAAAACTACGGACTGGACGTACCTCCGAAGCAAGCCATGTACTACTATATGTTCAAACTGACGCCTTCAAGACTTCTGTACACCATATACTGCCTTCTCTGGCATTGGCTGCCAGCGTATGTAATAGATGGGATCACTATGCTTATTGGAAAGAAGCCTATGTAAGTTAATTATTTTTTTATTGGTTTTTAGTAGCTATGAAGATTCAGACCCCTCTTTCTGGTCTGGTCAAGAGAGACCAGATTGCTGAAATGTCAAGGTCCTTGGTTCGATTCCCTGGTTGGCCAAATTTGTGTAGGTTTTTCCAAACACAGCATTGGTTTGTGATCAGATCACCGAGCCGCAATTGGCAAGCGAGTTGATGCTTAAACATGATTTAAAATGTTGAAGGCATTTGCCCTGTAGAGGACCATAAGTTGGCAGATTTAAGAACCCTATGCCCTTCCCAACTGAGCTTTAGCGACCTAACTCACCAGCACAACAGTTACGAAGTGCTACTTCACTGTGGTCTACTGCCCAGAAAACCACAGTGGAGGTACTTCCCCAGACGAGCGGCTCATTCGAGTGGAAGTTCCTCTAAGCTCTACCTTTTTAACGTTTACTAATCCTGCCCTTCTTTTCCAGGTTAAGGAAAGCGTACACGAAAATAGCCAAATTCTCCGACGTCCTAGCATACTTCGCATTGAAGCAATGGAAATTCCACAATAAAAATACACAGGGACTTTACAGCGAACTTTGCGATGCCGACAAGCATTTGTTCGACTTTGACATGTCGAAACTTGAGTGGGCAGAGTATTTCTATAGCTACGTCAGGGGTATAAGAGTTTACTTGTTAAAAGACCCTCTTGATACAGTCCCTAGTAGCCTCAAAAAGCACCAGAGACTACGTTACTTGCACTATTTCTTCATCTGCTTACTTACTCTGGGAGTCCTCAGGGTACTATGGAGTGCCCTAAGTTATTCATACAGTTTAGTAATGTAAATATAAGGGGTAGGTTTTTCAATGTGTGAATCGGTGTGGTTACTTTAAACTAAAGTATTTCTGCAATGGTTTGCTAGGTTAGAGAGAAGAAGACATGTTTATGACAAAGTTTTATTAGATTGTAAGTTGTTTATTTATGTAGAAGTGACTTTAGTAGACGGAAATTCGTTAAAAAGTCTGTTAATAAAGAGACGTCTTTTGATTTTGACATTTGTCACAAAATGGCCGACTTTTTTGCTTGAGTGGGATAATAAACTAGTCCCACTCTAACAAATAATAGAAATGAACTCTTATCAACTAAGAAAAGATGTTGCGAAGACCAGATTCTGATCAGTTCAACTGATCTAAAATTGTACTTAATTTGAGTACGAAGCATAATTTTAAAGAGTGTAAGTCATTGACTTGAAAAGTACAATCAAAATATTTACCAAAACTCCGAAGTTGTGAATCTTTCTATTTAGAAAGAGGCTTATTTTTATAGCTCTTAGTTTAGTTGTTATAAACGAATAACATATTTATTTGTATCTTACCACTGAGTACCTATGTTTTCTATTTATTTGTAAATTATTTGGCATTTTGAAAATGCTTACAAGTGGTACTGGGTTCTGTTCCCAGACAAACGTTTTTCAAGTTAGGTAAACATACATATTGAATTTAAACTTTTATGTGGAGAGACTTTACAACGTCGTGATATAAAACTTAAAATAAATACCAAATATATTTACTTGTGGTTAGATATAATTTATTAATTTAATAATGTGTGTGATAATTATAAATTTGCTCATTTATGTTGTTAAGATATTTTTGTACAAGTTTAGATGCCATTTATGATATAAGTAATCAAACAATAAATTTGTTTAAATGTAACTTTTTCATTTTTATTTTCGTCATATTGACGAGTTGAAGGTGCTTTTTGCTCTCCCCTCTATCTAGATCTAGTATCTAGATAAAGACTTGCTTCTGATATTTTATCTAACAGTCAGAAGTACCTATAAAAAACACACGGCGTAAAAAACGCGACCGAAGTTCGGCGTGGCTACGCCTGAAATTGTTTTTAAATGAAAGATTGCACCCTATGCCGAAATTACGTCGCGTAATTTTGTACTAAAAAAACAGATGAATTTAGAACCTCCTCCTTTTTTTTATGTCGGTTAAAAATGTATTGCCGCACAAACTTCGTTCGATCGCGTATTTTCAGCCTAGTGCGTTTCAATCCTATACTAAAAGTAGTTGAATTTTTTTGTTCATTAATTATATCGAGCAATGGTGGCCTAGTGGTACGGACGGTGCCTCACTTACGTGAGGTCCGTGGTTCGAATCCGGGCCCACACCTCTGGATCTTTCGGAATCTATGTGTGGATTTGTGCCATTAGCTCGGCGGTGAGGGAAAACACCGTGAGGAAACCTGCACATTCAGATAGTTTCGGACTTCAGTTCAGTTATATCTGAATGTGTATCCATGATTCCATCTGTCTGGTTCCCCTCTATGGGTTACGACGAAGGTCTGATGGCATTCGCTTCAATGTAATAACCAGGCTCGCCAAATCCTGGATCATGGACAAAGCGGACCCCGCATAGAAACGGGATAAACGCTAGGAAGAAGAATTATATCTGTTGCGGCAAGGCTGGCAACACTGGATACGCGCTGCCAACTTCACTCGTCCAGCGCAACAACTTCACTCTCTAAAAACGAACCTCTCGGTAGACGCACGTTTATTGAAATTCAAGTAAAATTCAAAAATTGTAACCGCAACCAGAATACAACATCACATTTAATTGGAGTCAGATTTTCATTTTTTATCCATAATAAACATTGGTGACCGCCGACGTGATATATTGGATACCAATATAAATTGGAGCAATTGGAGGGCCATCCACTCCGAACTTTAAGCCAGCCGGTCAGCCTACAGCCCACGAGCAGCGCCGCAGCCAGTGCTTAGCCAGGAAAGTGCCTCATCCCATCTACACCTATTCCAGATTTCCCATTTCAAATCCATTTAAAGGTCAAGTAACTTAAGTGTTTGCTTAATTATGTCTCATACTAGTGAACGTGCGAGTAAATTGCAAGCAGAAATGACAAAACTTCCAATACCTTGCGTGTCTGTGTCCAATTTAAACATAAAGGATTTGTGTACAAAACGAAGCTCGATAAAAGGTAGGATTACTAAGTACAAAAATTATTTAAACACATTCTTAGAGCCTGGCAAGACCTTTTCATCCATTGATTTGTGTAGTTTAAGCCAAAGATTCCAAAAGTTTGAAGAGTTGTGTACGGCGTTTGAAGATGTTCAATCAGAGATCGAAATGCTCAATTCTTCGAACTTGGATAGTGAACTTGACGTCAGAGATGAAATGGAATTGGATTTTTCTACGTTAATTGCCCAAACTCGCATTTTTTTGGACACAAATCAGCCCCACGAAGGTAAAATTAGTTCTGCGCATTCAGTCAATAGTTCTTGTCAACATAATAATGATAATAGTGTTAGTTTTAAATTACCAGTGATAAAGATAGCCAACTTTGATGGAACTTATTTCAAGTGGCTCGAGTTTCGTGATACATTTATGTCGCTCATACACAATAACAATAGGATTGAGGACATACACAAATTCCACTACCTCAACTCATACTTAGAGGGAGAAGCAGCACTAGTTATTAGCAATTTAGAGGTTAGTTCTGCTAATTACAAGGATGCTTGGCGTCTCCTCTGCGAGAGATACAACAATGAAAATCAACTCATAACATACCATTTAAATTCCATGTTTAATTTTCAAAATGCACCTCGTGAGTCATCTAAGACATTAAGGTTCATAGTCGATCATGTGTCAAAGAACTTACGGGCTCTGAATACGCTAGGTGAACCAACTGAGTCTTGGGATTCCTTGATCATACATTTGGTCTCAGCAAAGCTCGACAACAGCAGTAGCTTCAAGTGGCAAGAACATAAAAATGTTCTCGATAGCAAGCCTTCTTTGAAGGACTTCTTTACATTTTTAAAGAATCGTGCTGACGTTCTTGAATCTGTCCAAGTTAATAAAGCTGAACGCCATAATCATAATAACACTTCAAAACCTGAAAAACCTCATGCAAAGGCATTTGCTGTTTCAGCTGTTTCTGGTGGTTCTGCTGCTACCTGTGTCTTCTGTGGTGGTAGTCATCGCATCTACGACTGCTCCTCATTCCTGGCTAAGTCTGTGGAGGATAGACAGAAGGAAGCAGCGCGGTTAAAGCTATGTATAAACTGTTTACGTAAAGGACATTCTCCTCGTCAATGCAGGTTAGGCCCTTGCACTATTTGTAAGAAATATCATAATAGTTTGCTACATAGACAAAATAACTCTCAAGCCGTTAATATAGCAAATGTAGAATCGTTTGTCTCTGAGGCTGAAGTTGAGTGTCAGCAGGGTTCGAGCGTCAATACCACTAACATACTAAACAACATGTCAATACTTACAAACGATTGCGTTTTGTTATCCACGGTCTTGGTGGATATTAATAATCCAGTTTCTCAAACACGCTGTACTGTTCGTGCACTGCTAGATAGCGGTAGTCAATGTTCGCTTATTACAGAAAGTTTAAAGAACAAATTGCAGTTGACTACTCAGCCAACCAGTGTCGATATAGTCGGTGTAGGTAATAAGCCACTCTCTAATGCAGTGCAAAGATGCACTATTCACATTAAATCAAAACATAGCCATTTTAATACAAACATAACTTGTCTTGTACTTCCGCATATCTCCGGAAGCATACCTAACAAGTCTATAGATATTTCAAATATAATATTACCATCTAACATTAAACTTGCTGATCCTACATTCAACATATCTGCAACTATAGATTTGTTGATAGGAGCTGATATTTTTTGGTCTATAATTGAGTCTAACCAGATTAGTCTCGGCCCCAACCAACCTATTCTACGGAAAACTAAATTAGGTTGGATATTAGCAGGCCCATTGTTAACAAAAAGTCAAGTTAGCTCAAAATTAATTCAATGCAATCATGTAAATGTTACTTGCAACAATAGTAACTGCATTTCAAATAGAACCCTTAATGACAAATTAACCGATTTTTGGAAAATAGAACAAATTCCGTCCTCTGTCATTGTAAATACGGAGGAGGAAATACAATGCGAGGAAGATTTTGTTGCGAATACTTTTCGTAGCCAAAATGGAAGGTTTAATGTTAAACTTCCTCTTCTTTCACAACCCGATTGTCTAGGCGAATCATACAAAAAGGCAAAAAGGCAATTTTTATCATTGGAAAAAAGATTAATGAAAAATCCTACTTTAAAGCAAATGTATTCTGATTTCATAAAAGAATATTCTGACCTAGGACATTTGTCAACATCTTCCATTTTAGTTCCAGAGCTGTCATATTTTATTCCACATCATGCAGTTTTAAAGCCTACAAGTGAATCAACAAAACTACGGGTTGTGTTCAATGGTAGTGCAAAAACTAGTTCCGGGTTTTCAATTAATGATATACAAATGACTGGCCCGCACATTCAAGATTCCCTGTTTAATATTTTAATAAGATTTAGGCAACATACCTTTGTACTGTCCGGAGATATCGAAAAAATGTATCGGCAGATTCAAGTTCAAGAATGTCATCGTGACCTACAAATGATATTGTGGCGAGATCATGATACTGATCCTTTAAAATCATTACGACTAAACACAGTTACCTATGGTTTGACAAGTTCTAGCTTTTTGAGCACTCGCTGCTTGTGGCAGTTAGGAGAGGATTGTAATGACCCAAGAATTAAAAACGTAATTCAAAAGGATTTTCTAGTCGATGATTTATTAACCGGTAGTGACAGTACAGATGACTTACTTTACATAAAGGAATCTGTAGAAAATGCTTTATCTAAAGGTTGTATGAACTTACGCAAATATCGTAGCAATACATCGAAAATATTACCTAACAATACCGGTAGTCAAAATAAATTAATTTTAAGTTCATCGTCGCACATACTGGGTGTAGGCTGGGATCCGAATGATGATTTTATCCATTTTCCTAACAGTTACGAAAACAATAAAGACAAACCTACCAAACGTTCTATTTTATCAGACACTTGCAAAGTATTTGACCCTCTTGGGTTATTGAGCCCTCTTACAATTAAGCCGAAAATCCTAGTACAAAATTTATGGATACGAAAAATAGATTGGGACACCCCAGCACCCTATGACATTTGCCAGTCATGGTATTCGTTTATCGAGAACATGAAACATCTACACACACTACGTATACCTAGGCACACTCTATGTATATCCCCTGTTCAGATTGAAATGCATTGTTTTTGCGACGCTTCAAAAAGCGCGTACGCAGCGTGTATTTATTTAAGATCTGTGGATAGTCAGGATAATGTCATAGTCAGGCTGCAGTGTGCGAAAGCCCGATTAGCTTCTGTCAAGCCGACAACTATTCCTCGTTTAGAGTTGTGTGCATGTTTGTTAGGCGCCCAACTCGCGAGCGCCGTATGTCGTGCGCTTCGATGTGTGATACAGCGGAGAGTGTTTTGGACTGACTCATCAATTGCGCTGACGTGGTTAGCTTCGCGGTACGACAAGTTAGAAACATTTGTGGCTAACAGGGTAGGGGCAATATTAGAACTCACTGAACTGTCTGACTGGAGACATGTACCCACCGCATCGAATCCTGCTGACGTAGCTTCACGCGGTGTGGACACCGATAAAATTAATAATTTAAGTATATGGTGGAATGGACCAACATTTCTTACCCAACCAAAACTGTTTTGGCCTTCACGCAATTTTAAACGATGTAATGATGATAGTTATGTGTCTGAATTGAATGTGAATATTATTAATGAATATAACCCAATTAGTGAACAACTCATAGATTTTAATCGGTACTCTAAATTAAAATTTCTACAACGTTCATTTGCTTACTTGCTTAGATTTATTTATAATTGTCGTAATCCACAACATAGAAAATCTGGTATTTTGCAACCAGAAGAGCTTTCAACTTCTTTTGAGAAATTGGGGCGCTTAGCACAACAAGAGCTTTTTCCAAATGAAATAGCAATTCTATCTAGTAAAGGAATTTTACCTTCTAAAAATCCATTATCAAGCCTTAATCCTTTCATTGACGAGAATAATGTCTTGAGGGTAGGTGGACGTTTAGAATTCTCCTGCTACAGGTTTGAAAAGCGTCACCCCATGTTATTGCATAAAAAACATAGACTTACCAAGTTGTTATTCGAGCAGGAACATTTGCGACTCCTACATGCCGGTCCGCAGCTGCTTCTTTCTTCTATAAGAGAACTAGTTTGGCCTTTAGCCGGCAGAGACCTTGCTCGAACCACAGCAAGGCATTGCGTAGTTTGCAGAAGAGCCAGCGGTAAAACGTTGACACCTATGATGGGTGCGCTGCCACCCCAACGAGTAAATCCTGATTTTCCTTTCATTACTGTTGGTGTCGACTTTGCAGGGCCATTTTTAATAACCGATCGTAAAGGCAGAGGTTGTAAGATAACAAAATGTTACCTCTGTATATTTATTTGCCTTAGATTTAAATGCATACATTTAGAAGCCGTAAGTGAATTGTCCTCAGATGCTTTCGTATTATCCCTACGCCGTTTTATCTCCCGCAGGGGAAAGCCAGCTGAAATTTTTTGTGACAATGGTAGGAACTTTCTAGGAGCCTCTAAAGAAATAGGTAATTTTTTAAATTCATATACTCAGAATATTAATAGTTTTCTTTCTGAAGAAGGAATTAAATTCAAATTTCAACCGGCTTATGCGCCTCATTTTGGAGGATTATGGGAGGCTGGCGTCAAATCTGCCAAATTTCATATAAAAAGAATTTTGGGGCAAACACACTTGACATTTGAAGAGTTGGCAACTTTATTTAGTCAAATTGAATCCATCCTAAACAGCAGACCGTTGTATCCTTTATCTTCCAGTCCCGATGACTTCCAACCTTTAACCCCGGGCCACTTCCTGATTGGCAGACCATTGACGTCGCTGCCCTCACCTAATTTATTAAATGAAAAGGTTCACAGACTCAATCGCTATCAGAGACTGGAAATGCTACGTCAACACTTCTGGAACCGCTGGATAAAGGAGTATGTAGCAGAGCTCCAACAGCGTTTTAAATGGCGAGTTCCTGATAGACAGCTGAAGGTTGGAGAATTAGTTTTGATGAAGGAGGAGAACACCCCACCTATGCAATGGAAGCTAGGACGAATAACTGCTCTGTATCCTGGTAAAGATGACGTGGCTCGCGTCGCAGAAGTAAAAACCCCTACGAGTACTTATCGACGCGCCATCAAATACCTCTGTCCTTTGCTGGAGCCTTCGGAGGATATCATCGAAAATTGAAGCTTCCCGGGCCCCCCAATATGTTGCGGCAAGGCTGGCAACACTGGATACGCGCTGCCAACTTCACTCGTCCAGCGCAACAACTTCACTCTCTAAAAACTAACCTCTCGGTAGACGCACGTTTATTGAAATTCAAGTAAAATTCAAAAATTGTAACCGCAACCAGAATACAACATCACATTTAATTGGAGTCAGATTTTCATTTTTTATCCATAATAAACATATCACTTGTCAAAGTCTGTGTTACCCAGTTACCCACCCATGTTTAAAAGATTCCTCTTACCATAACCAATCTGCCATGACAGCATAGAGTAAAGTAAATATACCAACATGACAGTTAAAATATTACAACATGAGATGTCATTTGTAATAATAACCCGATGTCTTTTTACAAATATTTTTTATCTATTATGACTTTTACTGTACATTTAGTTAGCATAACCGGGATAGGTAATAAAGAATTAGTTGTTGAAAGAAAAGGCGTGGAAAAGGTCAGCCATTGTGGAATAGGATTGGTGATGTATGCTGATGTCAACAATACTTCTAATGATGACTTGGAAATTGAAGTTATTCCTGATCAGTGCTGTTTGGGAAATGACTGTGATATCATTGAAGTCATTGGGGATTGTGTGGAAACTTTGCCTAGAGGTATGTATACCTAGTATATAACTTGTATAAAAACACTTTCCTTTCTTGCGTTTGTCCTGGTTACATCCATTGTAGATCCCAGGGTACCCTGCACCTAAGATACTGATTCTGAAGCAGATAAAGTTTCAATACATATATAAGAGTCAATGAAGGTAACTGAAACATATACCAAAATCCCTACTAATATGTAATTTAAATGCGAAAGTAGCTCCGCCTGTCTATGTGTCTGTTACGCTTTCCCGCTTAAAACTCTCAACCGATTTCTTTCCGTTGATCGGAAAGAAATTAGACCCTGAGACTCTTTATGGCGAACAATAGGTATCTGAAATCCACGCGGTCAAAATCGCAGGCGGCTGCTAGTACAAACTAAAGATTGAGACACAACAAGCACAAATATTACTACTGAAAGGAATCCAAAACAATGACAATTGACTCAAATAGCAGGGTAACATCATCATCATCAGTCTATTAGCGTCCCCATTACTGGGGCACGGGCCTTCCCTATAGATGAATAGGGAGACAATAATATCTTTTTAATCCCAAAGGCACTACAAAAACGATGAGGGTAGTGGCTCCACTTATTGACCCATTTGAGAGACATGGCCACTGCGTTCTCCATCTCGACTCGCGCCCTACAAACAGACAGAGAGGATCGATGAGGGATACCATCAAAATACCCTTTGACACTCGATTGAAAAACAAAAAACAAGCGATGGACATACCAAGTAACATCACATCTTGTAACAATCTAGACGAAGATCCTCTAAACGATTGCAAGCCAGTTGATTGTGAGACCTATTACAATGGCAAAAGGTCTTATTTCGATGCTAAAGCTAAACGATGCGCTAGTATACCCGACTGTGTTCCTGAAAGTGATAATGAAGAAGTACCTAACGTCATATATGACTCTACAAGAAATGTATGTGTAGTTGGCAAATCTGTCACTGATAGTGATATAAACCTTATTAAAGAACTGACTGGTGATAAACAGAGGAAACCTAAAGATATACTTATAATTAAAGACGTTAACCCTATAAGCACAACAGTTAGCCCTCTGTATGAAGATTCATCTCCTAATAACTTTGCAACTGTACCAAGTATTAGAAATATATCGAATAAAATATCAAACGTCGCTAACAAGCAATTGGTTCTGTCATTTGATAGGCCTGATATTAAGAAGTTGAAGGAAAAAGGTGAACGGTTCTTCTCTGCAAAGTACTTTATCGCGAACAAATGGACTATAATGGCTTTTGGAGGGATTATATTTATGCAATGCTGCTTGATTTGTACGATGACGTACTGCCTAGGCAAGTCTTGCAGTGGCGACAAGAAGAAGAAGGTAGTCAGGAAGTTTTTCAACTACCGCCAAGACGCTTCTGTCACCACACCGCTGATATGCACAAGTAACATTGATACAGAGACCACTGAGTTTCAGTATTTGAGCGAATCGACGAATATAGACAAGAAGATAAAATGCTACAAAGCATGCCAAAAGGAGAGGAGGAATAACGTCAAGATGAGCATGTCTGATGATATACTATCCAAATGCTTGACCAGAAGAGATTGGAGTAGCAAACCGGCTAAATCAGAAGCTATTCCTGAAATAACAACTCCTAAAGACATATGTAGAGATGAAGAAGACAGGAATAAGAGAGACACAATTGAAACACTTGATCACTATGAATCGGCATACCAAGTTGATAGCAATCCGTCAAGGAAAGTCAGTAACATCAAAGTTAATTTCGAAAGTGAAAAGCCGAAGAAAAAGCAAAGTAAGCTTATCAAAAGCATTGTTAAGAAGATTGACAGCAAATATAATAGACAAGAAACTAAAGATTACGAAGATTACCAACGCGATTTATCTGAGAAAGAGATTAAATGTCACAGCTATAATTATAATGAAGTTAATTCAAACATAACTGGGTTTAAACCTAGCACGCATAGTAAAAAGCTTGGATTTTTCAAAACAGATAGGATAGATAGAAGTAAGAAGGCCACTATATCACAATCTACAGAAAAAGGTGCTCAAGCTACTTTTTCAAACGATTCTCTAGACGATTTCCTATCTGAAAGAGGATTAATATTTCTAGCGGGAGAAGACTTATCTAAATATTCATTTTCTAGCAGATCTGTTGCCAAAACTTCTTCAATATCTTCTGAAGTGTCGAGTAAAACTTCGAAAAACAATGTGATTAAAAATGTTTTATCTCTTTTACACAAGAAATCTAAAACCGGCCCAGCTTCAGACCCTGGTGTAAAAAAATCTAGTGATGCAAATGATGCAAATTTAGAACTGATTCATATGTCGAACGCATCAGTATATTCGTCAAATAATGAGTCTGATTATTTGAGTGGAATGAAGAGAATGAAAGACTCCCATAGCTCTTTGTAATTTAGTTTATTTTCTTATTCTATTTGTAGTTTAATTTGGAGTAAAGGTTTATTGTTAATTTTCTTTCGTTTCATTATCATCATCATCAGCCTATCGCAGTCCACTGCTGACCATAGGCCTCTCATAGGGCTCTCCACTCAGCCCGACCCCGGCGACTCGCATCCAGCTCCTGCCAGCCGTTTTGCGCAGATCGTCACTCCACCTGGCCTGAAGGCTTCCTAGGCGCAATACAATGAGCTTTTTTTTCATAATTCATATTATTCTACTAATTTTTCAATACTCAAGCCTGATGGCAAGGGATGACCACAGCCCATGGACATCGACAACTCCACAAATATGGCAGATGCGTTGCCTTCCTTTAAAACCCCATACCCTCCTCAACTGAGCTCTGGCGACTTTACTCACCAGCAGAAACATAGCATAACAGCTTCATACAGCGCTACTTCACTGTAGTCTCCTGTGAGATGGAGGTACTACAAGCGGCCAATTTGATGAAGCATAACAATGAAATAAAACCTATTGATAAAATGACCTTGATGGCCCAGTGATGTAAAAGACAGGGCCGTGGTCCCAAGTTCCAGGTTCCATTCCCATGTCGGGCAAAAATTTTATCAGTTTTTCCGAACACAGCCCACGTATGTTGTCAGTACCTACCTACCAATCAGCATTCGAAAAGCGTGGTGATGAAACCAAAAATCATCCTTCTTTGTATCTAAAACATGATTTCAAATGATGGAGGCCTTTGCCCTACAGTAGGCTAATTAGAGGCTTGGTTTGGGTCTAATTAGAGGTTTGATACTTTAAAAAAACAAAACATTGTCAGTTGTATGTATTATGCTTTTAGAAAACATGACAAAACTGAGAGCCATTCATTATTTAATGATTTTAATGATATTCTTGTCCAACAGTCGCTCTAATACGTATTTGGTAGTATTGTGGGGCAGTTGGGACAAACACACGGGGGGCAGATTGTACTCGTCTCCTCTGTAGGCGGAGTCACATACCGCGGCGGTGTCACCTGGGAAGTAATAAAATCAGTGATTCAGTGTGTAATAAAATCGGTTTTCCCAAATGAAAAATCCGCTAGATGGCAGTAGGTAGGCGTAGGGTCTAACTGGTATGTGACATCACATTGACAGATATGTCAAAATTCCCAATGACATAGCAGTGAGACCTCACGCCTACTTATTGCAATCTAGCGGATTTTAAAATCGATCGAAATTATCGATAGACTAAAGACTAAACGTCACGATAATCTAGTGGTTTAAGTACTGGACCGTGGTCTCGACGACCTGGGTTCGATTCCCTGGTCAGGCAAAATTTGTGCCAGTTTTTATAGATATATCTCCAGAGATTGCGATCAATCTGCATTTTGCAAGTGTGTTGATGAAGCGAAAATCCATCTTTGTTTGATCATTTGCTTTTCAGTGAGACATTAAATGCAACATTACTTGAATAATAAATAACTATAGGTGTGTAAAAATATTACCTTAATTCTCTTGAAGTGAATGTTACCAATTAACTTGAACTTCGTCAAAGGAGCCCTTGTTATGCACATGCACTGGAATAAAATAAAATAAATACTAAATTACTTCCTTGGACTTAAACGTCAATTTTGTTTAGTCCCGAACTATACTTATATCAAATAAAAAAATTGTATTGATATATTGATCATGACATTTGTCTACAGCGGGTTTTGAATTTGTGGTTTGTTCCCACTAGTTCGACTCATTAGTTTGATCGTCGAACTGGTGAGAATTTCTCACTAATAATATACTTACTCCTGGCTGTCAAAGAGAGTCAGACAAACAAGATTTATTGTAATTAGTAAATACGTTAGGTTCAATTACTTAAAAGATGGTGATTATTTTAAATGTTAAAATAATGGAGTTACAATACTAATGCTATTTTATTCCATTTCCCAAAATCTGATGTTAAAATCCTATGAATATAGTAAAGGGAGAAATAAATTCTGATACTTACTATCTGCAAAAGAAAATAGATATAACACCAATAAGTAAGGTTTGCAATTGTATTTTTATGTTAATGGAAAAGTAACAAGAATTGTATTCCTCATTACTGAGGGTCATGATCATTACATCAGATGAAACACACGACAAATCTTTTAGTGGAGTGGTTTGCCATTGCCTTCTCCATTTCACACACTTACTCGTAGTGATCAGGTTTCCCCACGATGTTTTCCTTGTTTTTCTTCACCGTACAGATGTGTGTGCTCATTCGGGTTTGAACTGCCGATCTCACACATGTGAAGCCGCGCTTTTAACATAAGGCTACCGAGCTGTATTATTATTATATATAAAAAAATAAAAACTAAAGAATATACTTACAGTTTGAGGCTGTGGACGATAAAATAATAATGATTTATTTAATTTTAGAGAAAAATAAAACTATTAAATAGCAAAATTATAGTCCGTAGAAGATTAAATAAAGAATCCAGTAATTCAGTAGAAAAAGAAAGTATTGATGAAATTAAGTTGTCCGTTGCAAGTAACTTCTTACCATTGTCTGGAAAATAAGTAGGGGTATGATTAAACCTTCGAAATAAATAACGGCACATAATATATTAATCTGTTGGTTAAATACCACTTACCATGTACTGTAAAAATAATATTCAGTGTTAAATTGTAATAAAAAAAGGCTAAAAACAATGGAAAGAAAAATAAAATCTAGTCGTTTGTCTCACTAGTTCGACTCATTATTTCGATCGTCGAACAAGTGAGACCTTTGTTTTCCCAAAAAATTCATAACATTCATTTCTTTTCCCAGCATTCATTTGTTTTCTTGACATTTATTTGTTTTCTTGACATTTATTTGTTTTCCGCCTTGGGCAATAGACGGTTATTTGACCGTACTGTAAAATAAACATTTTCACGACTCCATTTTTGAACTAGCAGTCGAACTAGTGAGATCAGACCATTCTAGTTAGTGCACTAATATTGACACTCACCGTTTTCTAAAAAGCCATTTGAAAAAAAAACAAAAATAATATTACGTAAATAATGATTTAATTGAAGCCTAACATTATCCTGAGTTAAATACAATTTTACTATATTTTGGTATATAATGGCTTATAATATAAATAATGACTAACTCAATTGTATTTATTCATTACAAAATTACAAAAAGCTTACCCAACGCTAAGCAAAATTAAAAAATAAAATATTAATATTTATTGGGTAGGTAATATTCAAGTTTGTTACATAAAATTATACGTCGATAAGTAGTAATCAATATTATATTTTACGAACCTCAGTCTGGAAATATGGTTAGAAATTGAATTACTATATTAATGTATATAATACCTACATAAAGATTGTTATAATCGTAAAATCAATGAAAAAATAACTAACGAATCATGTTTTTTATTGTTTAATATTTTTGTTTCTTATCGATAATGAAATGCTTGCTTTTTTTCTAATTTTGTATCGCATTTAGGCAACAAGTATCTTGAATTATCTTGTTCCAATTTATTCTTAAATTAGATTGTTCGCGTCCAACCATGTTAGCTTCAATAAATGTAAACTTTTGTATGTATACTTTTTCTGCACTATTAGGTCTTTTTATAAACATATTGTTTGCCTACAACTTTTACTGTAAACGACTGTTTGATGCCAAAATAAAATAAAAAAAGTAATTTACTTACATAAAGAAGCTAAAATCCCATGAAATAAACACAATCAGAAATGTTTTTAACAATATTTATTGATAAGTACTACTTTTAGGATATTCTTATACTTAGTAAATGTTTAATTGATGGAAGATCTTACCAGTTGCTATTTTAAAGAGAAAACAAATAAAAAAATTAACGTGAGGTCCTAAAAATTTTCAAAGTTTCCAATTTTTAATTAATTATAATACTTACTTCGCCGTTCTGTGTGTGTAAAAAAATAAATAAAACGATCGTAAATATACATTAGGTATTTAATGAAAGACTTAAAAAATCATGAACATATTGTTTTTCTGATTACCTTTAGCTAAAAATTTACAAAAATAAGTTAATGATCGTTCTTCTTCGTTTATTAATTTAGTTAAACGAATTTTGTTTCTTTCATGATAATTGTGTTTGTTTACCGTAAACTGTAAAGTCATTGAATATTTATTAGACACTTTTTGTAGGCTTGGAGAAAGATAACTTAAACTTATTATTTTTGATTGACCTCCATTAATTTATTTTTTTATAGTTCCTATTAGCTACTTACGTTCAGCTTAAATTAGAGTTTAGTATTGTTGTAATTTAATTTCTCATAGTATATTGAAATAGTGATGTCATATAATTACTTCATGAAAGAAATTAAGGGGCTTACGATATCCTGAAAAAATATGAAAAACCTTATTATATCAACAAAAAACAAGTAGGTTCAGAAATGAAATTATTGTTATCATCGCGAAACAATGTAACATTTTATCATATAAAATAATAAATTCTTACTGAAGTCTGAAAAGAGTGTAGTTAAAATTAATAAAATGTAAAAACTAAAAATTAAACATCATTAATGAAATTGATAGTAACGATATTTTCAACATTTTTACTTATAAACATTGTAAATCAAAGTAGGGAATGATTTAAAAAAGTATTAAATAAATTAAAACATAAATGGTTACCTTAACCTATAAAAATACAGAAAGTTAGTCAAACAGTAGTTATTACACAATTACATAAGCTTTGAATAAAAACTATTAACTATCCTGCCTGAGGCTAGACGATTTTTCCTTGTTTTTAATTAAACATAAGTATGTCAGATGCTAAAAAACAAATTTACAAAAAAACTTTCACGAATAATAACGAATAGCCGAGGTTCTTCTTCACAATTTTTTTGACACAATTTATTTTTATAAAATATTTTTTGAATACTTACTGGTTCCTGAAATCGATTTACATAAGTATTATAATTTGATGCTTTAGGAACACATAATATAAAAGAACTTCAGGTCAGGCAGCAGACTGATTCGAGTATAAATTCCGATGTTCATCACACAAACATTTTCCTCTAGCGGGATAAGTAGCTTCGTTTTGTAGGCATGGTCTCTTACCACTAGACCAACGGGCCCTTCAATTCTTAATAATAATTGCTAATAACTTGAGTATTTTCGACTTGTAATAATTATTGGTACTTACGCCCTGAGCAGCTAAAACAAATTGAAGATAAATTAGTTGGTAATTTAATTTTCCAATGAATCTTTGTTATTTAGATTGAATGGTCTTAAAACTACTTACCATATTTGTTTTCAGCAGCAACAATAGTCATGAGAAAAAACCATTACAATTAATAACGACATAAATATTATAAAATAAAACACACACACACACATACATAAAAAACACATAAAATTATTATTATTTTGCCATTATTTTTTGCCTTAAATATTTTTTACCTAAAATAAACTTACATAGCGATCCTGGAATGAAATAAAGTTTAAATAATTCGTACGACTTAAAATGATTTGAAAATAAATTTGAAAATAAATCATTTATGACAATAATTTAATATCTATGATACTTCACCGTAAACTGAAATGGTAAGTTCAATATAACAATTGATCAAGGAAATAACTATTATTGAGCACAATTTCAATAAGATTTTTTTGTAATTTAATAGTAGCATTAGATTTTAAATTTGACCTAATTAATATCTGTGAACTGTGTTAGCAGAAATGACATTGATATAAAAATAACTTACCACATTCTTAAAAAAATAAAAAACTTAATCAATTATATCAGATATTTTTTTAAATGTGAAACTTTCATTTAAAGATAACGTGTATTTTTTTAAAAACACCACCAATGGAAATATTTAAGTTCGCAATGTATCGTTGTACGAAATAGGATGGATTTGTTATAATTACCTCTGGCTGCAATGAAGTAATAGTACATTATTTGCGTTTTTAAGTAATCTTGAATGAACATTGAAATCATTTCGTTCAAAAAAGTTATTTATTTACGTAGGCTTTAAAGATGCACTCATCTCGTCGATAGTTGCTCTTTAAAAACGCCATTTTTTTATTATTTAACAATGAATTAATAAGAAGTTCTAAGTCCTACAGTTCCCATTGCTAATTTATATGTAAAAAAATAGAAAATAAAAAAGGTAATAAAACAGTAGGTACTAACAGTTGTCTGAAAATTTTAATAATTTTAAATTAGTTGTCACAGAATAATATGACGTTTTACAATAAGTATTATTAAAAGATAATATAGCCCGGTATAAAATATTGTGCGATTTGCAATAAAATACTACTACTTACTGCGTCAGGCTACAGAAAGATAATTAAAATATACATCATATTATTATAACAATTAAAATAAGTAAAAAAAAAGTTTAAAAAAATCCTAAGATCATGACACAAGACGAGAGTTATATTATATTATAAGTTAGTTATTCATTGTGATCATAGTACTTACTTCAATCTGACAAAAAAAAGTTAGTAGTTAGTAAATATTATTAAAACGTTATAATATATGTGCAACAAACAATAATTGTATTTTTGCTGTATTGCTACTTAGTTGAGCCAACAAAATGTACTTACTTTCAACTGAAATAAAGAAACATCATTTTGTTTTAAATCATTTATGAACGTAAAAACATATTTTTTTATTCTAAGCCAAGATTTGAACCTAGTTCCACCGGTACGGACGCTGCTTGAAAGTGCGATCTACTAATCACTACAATAGAATAACATAGTGAACCTAATATTTATATTACTTTACTCTATGATAGTGTGCAAGTATATCTTATTCTCAGATTAATGAATATCAATATATGCAACGAATAATTTGTCAGTCATGCTATCCTTTCTCTCCTTATTATAAATCACGTGTGATAGAGCAAGATAGCAAGCACACGTACTTCTTCCGCATGAACTGTCAAGTGGGATGACGTCATTATAGGCCGTGCAGAAACTATAGAGGTCGTTATAATCCCGATTTTTTTTTCTGTGATTTGAAAGTAGAATTTGACATTGAGAGTAAAAGTTTTGAATATGAGTCACGAGAAGGCAGAGTCATCGCTACGCACGGTGCCTATCGTGTGGCTCTTGTCTTCTGTTGGGAGCGACTGAGAGAGAAACAGACTTAGGTGAAAAGTTTTGTGAATTTTTGACGTTTTGGTGGAGACAAACGTGACATAAGGAGCATCTATGGTATTCATTAATCTGTGATCTTCTTTACTGAGAATGCATTATAAGTAGGTACTTACGTCAACTTCTTTGTTCTGAAAAGATAAAGCCGATATATTTCATTATTTGACGAGCCGTTTGGTGCAATGGTCGAGAAGTCGGCTATTACACCAAAGGTCGCGGGTTCGATCCCCGCACGGTACAAACATTTGTGTGCATGAACATGTCTGTTTGTATCGGTCTGGGTGTTTCTATGTATAATATGTATGTATTTACAAAAAAAAAAAAGTATATAAGTAATGTTTATCCGTTGTCTGGCACCCATAGTACAAGCTAATGCTTAGTTTGGGGCTAGATGGCGCTGTGTGAATAATGTACAGAGATATTTATTTATTTAAAAAAAAAAAAAAAACAAACAAATTACTGATTTAAAAAACTGGAAACAGTTAAAAATGTTGCTAAAAAGTTGTTAATTGAAGTTTACCTCATCAGTTGAATTCTAAAAAGAAGACATTGCGTTTAAATAGGTTTAAATACATTTAATTGATTTAGAAATAATATAATTGAATTGAATCTTAAAACGAATAAATTATCACGTGCAATTCAAATAAAAACAATTTTTATTAGATATATTTATTTAAAGTTGTTACATTTTTACAAAATACGTTACCCCTGCAGCCGACGTCTGGTAAAAAGTAAAGTATCAGCCAATTAATGTCCCACTGCAGGGCAAAGGCCTCCATCATTTGAAATCATGTTTTCGTTACAAAGATTGGTTTTGGCTTAATCACCACGCTTGCCAAATGCGGGTTGGCGATCACAAACCCTGGCTGTGTTCAGAAATATCAACACAAATTTTGCCCGACCCGGGAATCGAACCCAGGACATCGAGACCAAGGCCCGGTACTTAAACCACTAGACCATCGAGGCGATGTATGGTAGATGAAAAAAAAATGAAAAAAAAGGAAATTGATCACTACTAAGATAAACATTTAAAGATGACTTTTTAATATTTATTTTTAAAATTATAAGCAAAGAAAAACACATCAGATCTCAGGTTGCTCAGGCGGGAATCGAACCCAGCGCATCTTGCAATCCATGTACGAGTAGGGTATCAAAAGCGCCTGCCCGGATAGCAAGAGGTGTTCTCGTGCGCAGGTTCGATTCCAGCCCGAGCAACGGGCTTGTATGTACATTAAATATATGTATGTATATACATAGATTTTACCTAACTAATGTAATGGGGGAATACGCAAATCACAAAAAAACTTCTTGTATGGTATACTTACAGAATCAGGACTATCAGAAGTCTGTTAAAAAAAGATGATTTGGTCTGTTATCACTACATAATATAAAAGTAGCTTTCTTCTATCTGTACATAGGTAAGTATGCTTAAATCGTCAGATAACATAATAAAAGTTTAGCCGTTTAGGCTGTGCGTTGATGTGTTATCAGTCAGTCTCTCCTCTTATATATTTAGTTATATACTAGCCTTCCGCCCGCGACTTCGTCCGCGTCCCGTCCCGTCGTCCCTTTCCTATTTTTCTCACCTTTTAAACCTTCCCTAGCTACCTCCACGAATAATTCAAGACCAAGATAAGAAAAATCCATTCAGCCGTTCTCGAGTTTTAGCGAGACTAACGAACAGCAATTCATTTTTATATATATAGATTTTCTTTCTTTCTTTCTTCTTTCTTTCACTGAGGGTTCTGTACTAATTATTTCTTTGACGTATTAAAAAATCTACTAACTAGATTTCGTTTCAACCAATTTTCGTTGGTAGTTTCGGAAAAAAGTGGCTGTGACAGACTGGCGGACAGACAGACAGACATGACGAATCTTTAAGGGTTCCGTTTTTTGCCATTTGGCTACGGAACCCTAAAAATGATGATGGCACAATAATACATATTAACTTCATTTTATACTTACAGACGCCGCGTTCTATAATCAAAAACAGATCACATTTACTGATAACCAAATCATACAAAAGTAATGACATAAATTCATTTATCGATGATTAGGAAAATTTATACAAAACATTATACTTACTGGATCATCAGTTGTCTGTATTTAAACACAATGAAAAATTAATAAATAGTCCAGTGCCTACGTTGAGCCACAGATAACATATAAGAAGTTTAGCCGGTTAGGCTGTGCGTTGATATATTAGTCAGTCAGTTTCTCTTTTTATATATTTAGAAGATAAAAATAACATTGAGGTATTACTACTACGTATAGAGGTGACATCACGAACAAAAATGTTCTTACCCGCATTGTGGTCCAAGGACCACAACGTTGCCGTCTAATATCTTTTCTTGACCGTTTGCGTCATGTCCAGAGATATTTATTATTTATTTATTATTGTTTTATTTTTTAAATCAAAAATAACCGTGTTTTTTTTAAAAGCATGTACAGTCATTATAAGACGAAACATAAAGATGGTGGCGTGTTATTAAATAGATATGACTGCCTCCGAGGCGCAGTGGCTAGTGTGTCGCACTTAAAAGCGGCGGCCGCGCCGGAGGTCCTGGGTTCGAATCCCGGGACGGACCGATGAAATTGTGTCTATGTTTTCATGTTGTGATAACACAGACACAGTCCGGAGTTATGAAGTTGGCGGTGTAATTACACCACCGTGCCTCGGAAAGCACGTTAAGCCGTTGGTCCTGCGCCTGATCTCTACGGTCGTGTCAGACTGCTGTCCCACCGAATTATGAGAGTGAGGGAATAGAGAGTGCACCTGTGCTTGCGCACGTGCTTGTGCACTATAATATATCCTGCGTAAGTGGCTAATCGTAAGATTGGCCGCCGTGCCCGAATTCGGCTGGGAGGGTATTAAAATTGATTAAATAGATAAAAAGACAAAAATATCACTGAATTATCCGACCCCTTTCCTCCAATTTGACGGATAACTTTTGTTCGCGATGTCCACTCTATACGTAGTAGACAGTAATACCTCAATGAAAAAGATTCCGGATTTAATTAATCAGGTGAACAATGAACAACTGCTATTATGTAAAAAAATCATGTTTGTTCAATTAATAATTGACTTCATTTTATACTTACAGACGATGGCGCGTTCTATGATTGAAAACATACGATATTTATATTATTTTACATACATACATTAATCGATGATTAAGAAAATTTATACAAAACATTATACTTACTGGATCAGTCGTCTGTATTAAAGATACAAAGAAAAATAAATAAATAGTCAAGTGCCTACGTTTAGCCACAGAAAACACAATAGAAGTTTAGCCGTTTAAGCTGTGCGTTGATAATTCAGTCAGTTTCTCCTTTTATACAGGGTGGTCTAACTAGTGACGTCAACAATTTTTTTTGTTGCTCCCACCTGGGGCTATCCGAAAATACCCCATGTATGTTCTGCGATTTTTTTTGGTTTTCGAGTTATTATCTTACAAAATATTAAAATTTCAACTTTACAGCCTTTCTTTGAGTTACTTTAAGTAATTTCAGGAAGCTGAGATATTTTTTAATAAAAACCACATTTAAGACAATCATATCACAAAACAAAGACTGCAAAATACCTACTACGAAAAAAGATATGAATTTTTGAAACTTTAATAAAAATTAAAAAAAAAATTAATAACTCGAAAACTAAGAAAAATCGCGGAACACTCATAGGGTATTTTCGGATAGCTCCAGGTGCGAGGAATCTGAAAAATAATTGTTGACGTCACTAGTTGGACCACCCTGTATCCATACTAATATTATAAATGGGAAAGTGTGTCTGTTTGTTTGCCTTTCTTTCACGGCAAAACGGAGCGACGAACTGACGCGATTTTTTAAGTGGAGATAGTTGAAGGGATGGAAAGTAACATAGGCTACTTTTTGACCCATTCCATCCATCCACTTCACTAAAATAGGGGGTGGAAGTTTGTATGGAAAATCTAAACTACTTAAGTAAGACGCTTGAAATTTGGCATGCAGGTTCCTTAGTAAACTAGATGCTTAGTTGCAAAAGGACATTGCGAAATTCCCACGGGAACGGGAGTTAGCGGGAAAAAACATTTGTATCATGAAAACCGATATCCACGCGGACGAAGTCGCGGGCGGCCGCTAGTATTTTTATGAAAAGAATCCGGATTTAATTAATCAGGTGAACAATAAACTACTGCTATTAGGTAAAAAAATCATGATTGCACAATCAATAATTAACTTCATTTTATACTTACAGACGATGGCGCGTTCTATTTTTGAAAACAGATGAATTTTATTGATAACCAAATCATACAAAAGTAATGACATACATTTATGGATGATTAGGAAAATTTATACAAAACATTACTTACTGGATCAGTCGTCTGTATTAAAGACAAAATTAAAAATAAATTAAGAGTGAAGTACCTACGTTTAGCCACAGCACAGATAACATAATAGAAGTTTAGCCATTTAAGCTGTGCGTTGATATATAAGTCAGTCAGTTTCTCCTTTTGTACAGGGTGGTCTAACTAGTGACGTTAACAATATTTTTTTGTTGCTCCCACCTGGGTCTATCCGAACATACCCCATGTATGTAATGCGATTTTTCTTGGTTTTCGAGTTATAATCTTACAAAATATTAAAGTTTCAACTTTCCAGCCTTTTTTTGAGTTACTTTAAGTAATTTCAGGAATCTGAGTTATTTTTTTAATAAAAACCACATTTAAGACAATCATATCACAAAACAAAGACTGTAAAATACCTACTACGAAAAAAGATATGAATTTTAGAATCTCCAATAAAAATTCTAAAAAAAAATTATAACTCGAAAACTAATAAAAAAAGCGGAACATACATAGGGTATTTTCGGTTAGCCCCAGGTGCGAGGAATCTGAAAAATAATTGTTGACGTCACTAATTGGACCATCCTGTATATTTAGATAAAAAGAATCCGGATTTAATTAATCAGGTGAACAATAAACTACTGCTATTATACTCTGTCCATTTTATTAGGCGTCTTTTGACAGATTGACGTTTGACACAATTGGTGATGTCCAAAAGTATCTAAAATGTGGTCATTCCGATTATCGATAAACTCGAGTTACGATTTAATAATCCCTAAATGTAGAAAGAAACCCACTAAGGCGAAAAAACGCAACCAAAAGTCGGCGTGATTGCATTTTCTATACGATGTAACGCGACGTAAATTCGGCACGGCAACCTTTTACACTTATGAAGAAGTTAAGATTCATAGCATTTATTTCTACCGATTATTCGAAATCTGTGGCACAATCGTAGTAATCGTTATGTGTTGCACATCACTGAGTGGACAGAATCGTTCATGAAGTACAATATTCTTTTTTCGAAACTCGTTAAGAAAACTATATGATTTTTTATGGGCATGAGCTGTAAAAAGTCGTCTTCTAGAGTGGACAGAGTATAGGTAAAAAAATCATGATTGCACAATCAATAATTAACTTCATTTTATACTTACAGACGATGGCGCGTTCTATTTTTGAAAACAGATGAATTTTATTGATAACCAAATCATACAAAAGTAATGACATACATTTATGGATGATTAGGAAAATTTATACAAAACATTATACTTACTGGATCAGTCGTCTGTATTAAAGACATAATTAAAAATAAGTAAAGAGTCAAGTATCTACGTTTAGCCACAGCACAGATAACATAATAGAAGTTTAGCCATTTAAGCTGTGCGTTGATATATTAGTCAGTCAGTTCTCCTTTTATATATAAGGTGTAACAAAATATACTGCAAATATTTTAAGGGTGAATTGTTTAGAGGCAATGTAATAAATATCAGATGGTAAAAAGTCAATTTTAATGCCTACCAAATTCGGTATATCCCGCATTGGCCAACATGCTATGTTCGTCCTGTCAGCTTCGCACCACATTGCTTATGGGGTAGGACGAACATAGTAACTGTTTTACACTGATAAGACACGACCAGCTGTCCCGCATACGACATAATTTGTACTTTTTTCAATCTTTATTGACTCGATCGACATAGTTGCTTTTCTCGAAAACTAGCGTACCTAATATACATTGACTTTTTTCTTTCTAAATTTATTAAAATATTTGCATTATATTTAGTTACACCCTATATTTAGATGTAGATAAAAATAATCCGATATCGATCGATATATAAGTGACGTTATTAATTGATTTGACTTGAGTTCGAACTTGATATGTCATTTTCATATAAAACAGCACCTCAAGTTCGCGCTCAAGTTCGATCTCAGAGTTGAGAGCGATTTATTAATACAAGCCTTAGATACATGCCAAAATATCCTGAGGTAAATATTTCATGTTATACTTACTGTCTCAGTTGTCTATTAAATAAACGCAAAAAACACTTTTTTATTCATAAAAAAAAACAAATTCGATATTCGTTTCATGTCAAAATTTTCATTTATTTTAACTACTTAATTGGGTGCGTCCTTATAATCCTACTACTATTATAAAGGCGAAAGTTTGTATGTATGGATGTATGGATGTTTGTTAGTTTGTTACTCTTTCACGTAAAAACTACTGAATGGATTTGAATGAAACTTTACCACAATATAGCTTATACATCAGAATAACACATAGGATATTGGAAATCGAAATCCACGCGGACGGAGTCGCGGGCGGCCGCTAGTACCTACATAATGTATGTTTTGCGTTTATTTCTTAACGTCGGTAAGACACTTATTGAAGCATTCTTATAATTTAACTAGCGGCCGCCCGCGACTCCTTCCGCGTGGATTTCGATTTCCAATATCCTATGTGTTATTCTGATGTATAAGCTATATTGTGGTAAAGTTTCATTCAAATCTATTCAGTAGTTTTTACGTGAAAGAGTAACAAACATCCATACATCCACACATCCATACATCCACACATACAAACTTTCGCCTTTATAATAGTAGTAGGATAATATTAATTTCAGGCTTAGCTACTCAGTGCTTTAACAAAATTATTACAAAATAGTGAGATCAATATTGGTACTAAACACATATACATATTACTAGCGGCCGCCCGCGACTCCGTCTGCGTGGTTTCCGGTTTCCGCAAACGTAGGTGTATACTATACCTATAAAGTTCCATACAAACATTAATCCCCTTTTTCATCCCCTTGGGGTGGAACATATAAAAATCCTTTCTAAGGGGATCTTTATGTCATAGTAGCTTTATGCATGCCAAGTCCCAGCCCAATCGGTTTAAAATTGACAAAGTTTCATACAAACATTAATCCCCTTTTTCATCCCCTTGGGGTGGAACATATAAAAATCCTTTCTAAGAGGATATTTATGTCATAGTAGCTTCATGCATGCCAAGTCCCAGCCCTATCGGTTTAAAATTGACAAAGTTTCATACAAACATTAATCCCCTTTTTCATCCCCTTGGGGTGGAACATATAAAAATCCTTTCTAAAGGGATCCTTATGTCATAGTAGCTTCATGCATGCCAAGTCCCAGCCCGATCGGTTTAAAATTGACAAAGTTTCATACAAATATTAATCCCCTTTTTCATCCCCTTGGGGTGGAACACATAAAAATCCTTTCTAAGGGTATCTTTATGTTAGTAGCTTCATACATGCCAAGTCCCAGCCCGATCGGTTTAAAATTGACAAAGTTCCATACAAACATTAATCCCCTTTTTCATCCCCTTGGGGTGGAACATATAAAAATCCTTTCTAAGGGGATCTTTATGTCATAGTAGCTTTATGCATGCCAAGTCCCAGCCCGATCGGTTTAAAATTGACAAAGTTTCATACAAACATTAATCCCCTTTTTCATCCCCTTGGGGTGGAACATATAAAAATCCTTTCTAAGGGGATATTTATGTCATAGTAGCTTCATGCATGCCAAGTCCCAGCCCTATCGGTGTAAAATTGACATAGTTTAATACAAACATTAATCCCCTTTTTCATCCCCTTGGGGTGGAACATATAAAAATCCTTTCTAAAGGGATCTTTATGTCATAGTAGCTTCATGCATGCCAATTCCCAGCCCGATCGGTTTAAAATTGACAAAGTTTCATACAAACATTAATCCCCTTTTTCATCCCCTTGGGGTGGAACATATAAAAATCCTTTCTAAAGGGATCTTTATGTCATAGTAGCTTCATGCATGCCAAGTCCCAGCCCTATCGGTTTAAAATTGACAAAGATTCATACAAACATTAATCCCCTTTTTCATCCCCTTGGGATAAAATAATAGATATATACTATAGCCTATAACCTTCCTCGCCAAATACACTATCCAACACAAAAAGAATTTTTCAAATCGGACCAGTAGTTCCTGAGATTAGCGCGTTCAAACAAACAAACAAACAAACAAACAACCAAACTCTTCAGCTTTATATATTAGTATAGATTATATAATTTTAGTTGTTAAACACTCGTTATGTTATAAGCTCCTCTGTATTAACATAGTCCATTTTTAGCAGCCATTTACTAATAGCTGATTTAGCTTCCAAAATCGTACAGTTCTTAATGTCGCAGTGTTTTAAAACAGCATTATAAACACGGGCTTAATAGGCTGATACTTTACTTTACTATACTTTACCTAACTTCATTTTATACTTACAGACGATACCGCGTTCTATAATTGAAAACATATGACATTTATTGATAACCAAATCTTACAAAAGAAATGACATATCGATGGTTATAATGTCAAAGGGCTTAAAGGACATTTTGGCGAAAATGACTTTTTGATGCAGTCCTATAGAGCTTTTTGAGCTCTATCGATTGGTATATATAAGGTTTTTCTCTTCCCAATATTGAGCAAGATATTCACGGTCAAAAATCAGCCATTTTTGCACTTTTGGATTAAAGGACAAAACAATAGTTTTCTGGCCTTTACAGCCTACACACGTATAATTTTAGTCGCACCTGTTAGGCTTAAAGGACATAGTTAGCCTAGCAAAATAATTTTCTTAAGGCTTAAAGGACATTTACTGCTACTGTTGTATTAAATTAGTATCCTTTAAGCTAAATTTTTGTAGGGCATATTTCATCTTCTAAGTGACCATGGTGCAATGAAATGTATGAAGTTTATATTAAATTTGTATATTTTTCATCTGAGGCAGTATAATCTATCATTATAACTTATTTACTTGTGTGATATGTATGTATATACTATATTTTTTATTTTTGTTCCTGCAATTCAAGATTTAACTTTAGAAGTTTTTATATTTATGTATATTTTAATATCAAGAAATAGCTTGAGATAAAGAAAATATATTATTCTATCCTCTCATTTGTCACAATTGCCCCATATTGAATCTGTGAAAAAGAAGACAATGCCAATTTTTGTAAGGGAGATGGCGTTTTTCTGTTTTGCTCGCGTCCATCAACCAAATATGGAAATTTATATTCTTGAGAGCATTCCAAACGATATAAGCTAAGGCAGTATAGCTATAACCTGAGTCAAAACTGAATGTGACATGCTAGAACTTTTGCACTTCCATAGAAAAATGTATGAAGCAAGGAGTTTTACGCTGTCCCACTCAGTTCGGACTGAGTTTACAGCTATACTGCCTTAGCAAATATCCTTTTTAATGCGTTTATTCTATAATATGATGATTTATTCCATATATGACAATATTAAAAAAAATGCTGTTAGTAGCCACCATGTTCAAAACTTCCTCTGTAGTAAACTGCCTCCCTCTCCCCTACATGATAATTTGATGGACTTAAAACTGTCAAAATTCATGTTTGCAGTGACTTCAATAGTAGTGGTAATGAGTTAAACTCAATTTCCAAAACTGTGTGCAATTTATGAAAGAGATTTACAATAAATTTAATAGTGATACCGTCGTTAATGCGTTTCTATTTATATTTAAACTTCTCAATAATTATTACAATTTCAAAGGGAAAAACGTTTTAAGGGACAAAATTATGTTTGGACCATTTAAGAGCAGTCCTTTAAGCCATAGTCGACAACTACTAGAAAAAATATGTTAAGCTTAAAGGACAAAATGTTAAAATTACAGTTCTTAAAGGACATCTATTTTAGAAACTACGCTATCTGGAATGTCTTAGTCGATCGCATACAGTTCGGCTTAAAAAAACAAAATCAATGGTCTTTAAGCGAAAGCGATAGCCTTAAAGACAAAAAAGTTGTGTTCATTTTTCTACTTTTTTTGTTTTTTGGCTCTCCTGAAAAGTGGCAATTTGTCCTTTAAGCCCTTTGACATTATAACCATCGATATATTTATCGATGATTAGGAAAATTTATAAAAAACATTATACTTACTGGATCATCAGTTGTCTGGTATAAAGGGACAATGAAAATAAAGAAATAGAATTATATTCTATCTAATATTCAATGTAACATAATTTCGAGCTTAGTTTGGGCCCCAATGAGGATGTTGACACCACCCACCAGTCGTTTGACTTTCATTAATACATAATTGGGTATTTGACTGCATACGAAATAAATTATGACATTCTAAGATTAAAGACGAAATCAAAAATTTGCCACAATTTTTTATCTAACAGTTACTATTGAGCTTTTAACAAATTATTTCAGCTAATTGAAGTTAAAAGAGTATTAGTCCAAGATCCCAGAGCGATCTGACGTAACTTATTTTCAAATGGATAAAACCTTAAGTTCTCAGTAGCGTCTCATGTGTTTTGACTACCTGTGAGTTTATGGAGCTTGCCGTCGGGCACTTAGCCAGGTACCAGGTGAGGAAGGTAACTAAAAATAAGAGTAACTTAACTTAAATTCTAATGGCTGATTTTTGTATATGTTTTGTACAATATTATTCTAAAGTAGTATCATAAGTGTCAGACACTTTCCATGGGCCAAAACTTTGGTCAGACGCTTTAAAGCTCAAAAAAAATTCAACAACTTTATTTATTTTTAAATGTCTGACTTTTGAATATGTTATTAAGGCATTTATTATTAAGTTATGTTTCATTTGTCAGACAAATTCTAATGACCCAACAACCCTTAAAAACTAAAATTATCAGCGAGGAATATTAGCGCGAGAGCACTTTGCGCATGCGCCTTAGAGTTGAATATTTGAATATTTTTAAGTACTTACGGTTTTTAACTCAATATTTTCTCAGGTCTTTCTAAATTAACCAAACTTTAACATTAAAGTTACCATAAATTAATAAGTAACTCAATCAATTTATTGCATGAGACAAAATTTATTCGGAGTAATTCTGTTTTATGAAAAAATATTTTTATTTTATTCAATTATAAAAAGGTGACAGTTGAAAAAATTTAATGAAATAATTTCATAAAAAAATATTGAACTAATATAAAATATAAAGTTCAAACAAGTACTTGTTCATCTTTGAACTGTCGTAATCATCGTCACAATCAATAGAATTTTCATCATTCGCCCAATCATGATTTTGTCCATTCGTGTCGTCATCTTTATCATCATCAGCTGTACAATCGTTGCTGGCAGCTTCTTCTGAAAAAATAGTTCAAAAAAATAAAAAAAACATAAAAGTACGGGTAGAAAAAAAAATTGTCAAAGTACACTACCTGATTTTTGGAGTGATTCACTAACAGCTCCTGTTAATTGGTCACCATCAAACCAATGAAATACTGGTTCTCTTCTAAAGTCCACCCGTTGTTTTCAGGAGTGAAAATGGTAGGTTGGTTTTGATGAGCATAATTCCATATGCTTGCAATGCTCGGAGGAATTGTTGAAATAATTCAGATTTACATTAGTGGTAAACTGCTGGCATCAAAATTTCTTCATTTTTTTGGTTGGAACTCTTCGTTAATGTTAGATACGCTGTAATTACTTAAAATGAAATCCTGTCAAACTTCTACTTAAAGATGGTCCCAAATATTCGTAAACCTTAGTTAAATGTATTTATCTTTGATTATTCCTGGTGCCTGCGTATAACCATACATTCGAGTCATTATTTTTCAAATAATGCATACCTATGACCTATAATAGAATTAAGAGGAAGGGAACCGAGTTATTGTAGACGTCTAACTCGCTCTAGAACGCATTTATAGTGCTCTCGCGCTAATATTCCTGTCTGATAATTTTAGTTTTTAAGGGTTGTTGGGTCATTAGAATTTGTCTGACAAATCAAACTTAATGTAATAATAAATGCCTTAATAACATATTCAAAAGTCAGACATTTAAAAATAAATAAAGTTGTTGAATTTTTTTTGAGCTTTAAAGCGTCTGACCAAAGTTTTGGCCCATGGAAAGTGTCTGACACTTATGATACTACTTTAGAATAATATTGTACAAAACATATACAAAAATCAGCCATTAGAATTTAAGTTAAGTTACTCTTATTTTTAGTTACCTTCCTCACCTGGTACCTGGCTAAGTGCCCGACGGCAAGCTACATAAACTCACAGGTGGTCAAAACACATGAGACGCTACTGAGAACTTAAGGTTTTATCCATTTGAAAATAAGTAACGTCAGATCGCTCTGGGATCTTACTCTATATTGATTTGACACTATTGCATCGTGACGTCACGATTCAATATTTCTTACATCTTTTCCTACAAGGTTACGTTTTTGACATTTAAAAAAAGTAGGTGATTTGACCTGTCAGTCAAATACCGTATTGTCAGAACTTTTCCAAACTATGTAGTTTGGGCTGTTTCCTCGTGGCCCACCTATTTTGTCACACTGGGCTTACCACGAGGACATCGATGTCCTCGTATGAATAAATTTAAATAGATTCAAATTCAAATACAATTCAAATTCAAAATATTCTTTATTAACATCGTCAGAAAACTTAAAAATAATGACTCTACCACCGATTCGGAAAGCAGTTACTGGCGAGAAGAATTGGCAAGAAACTCGACAGTTGCTCTTTTCAAATGCCATATTTTCATTTACAATGTTCATATAAGTAGGTATGTCGAAAAGAAACTAATAAATGTGACAACAACAGATGGAGGGAATAATTTGACAGTTATGCTATCTTTTTCTCCATATTATGAATCACGTGTGACAGAGCAAGACAGCAGACAAATGTCCTCTCACGGCCTCACTGTCAAGTGGGATGTGGAAACTGATTTTCTCGCGCAAAGGACATGTCCATAAATGTATGGACCAAAAACCCAGAATCGACAGGAATGAAATGTATACCAGTGGGTTGGCATTGAAATTTAATATAATGTTACCAAGGGGGCAACTCTGAAATCGTTATAGTATAGGAGCTAGGAGCAACATAAAATAAGGAAAAAATTCGTTCAAAACAATAATAAATAAGTTTACGTCATGTTGTGGCTTAAAATGACGTTGTTTTAATGTTGTATCACTTGTGATAGTTATCATCATCATCTTTCACAAGCAACATCAACTTATTAACAACATCATATTAAATCACAACATAACAAACACTCTGCTTTTTGAATATTTTTTTCTTTTGGCCTATAGATACTTCAATCGTTTCAGTACTGTGTGTATTATTGGTAATTCTGGCTAAAGATTGCAAATATAAAAATAATTGGTATAGTATAGGAGCAAAGAGTCAAGTTGTGGTGAGAATATCGTTGTAGTTTTGTTGCTGTTGCTTGTGAAATGTGTTGCTTATGATTATCACGAGTGAGACACCATTAAAACAACGTCATATTAAGCCACAAAATGACCTAAACTTATTTTATTATTGTTTTGAATGAATTTTTTCCTTATTTTATTTTGCTTCTAGCTCCTATACTATAACGATATCAGAGTTGCCCCCTTGGTAACATTATATTACATTTCAATGCCAATCCACTGGTATACATTTCATTCCTGTCGAATCTGGGTCAATTTTTGGACATCACCTTTTCTTAGGACTTAGGTGCAAAGTTAAGTGAATTTTTGACGTTTTGGGTGCTTTAAGAAAATATTTCATTTTATTCTCACTGTATCAGTTGACTATTAAATAAACGTAAAAAAACACTTTGTTATTCATAAAATAAACAAATTCGATATTCGTTTCATGACAAAATATTCATTTATTTTAACTATTGTAGGGAGGTGTCCCGATGAGGTAGGGCCCGGGTGTCCAGGTGAGGCAGAGAGTGAGTGATACACGGAGACGCGTAGGTCGAACACGTTTATTTATTACGTGCGTACAATATTGCAAGGGTGGACCCGGCAAAGTGTTCCAACTAATGTTAAAAGCACAAGGCCGTGTGCCAACAATATTTGAGATCACTGTACGTACAATCTTTAATTAATTAGTTCGCGAGAGTTCCAAAGATTTGGAAGCAACCACAAAAACAACTCTTCAGCTTTATATATTAGTATAGATTGTTGCATTAGTGCATTTATTTAAATATGCCCTATTTTCTATGAACACTTTCTATGAAACAAATAAATTTAAATAATCAGATGAACAATGAATTATTAGAAAAAAAATGCATAATAATAATGCATGAGAAGTGTAGAAAAACAAAAAATAATGTCAGAAAATATACTTACTTGGGGCTTAAAAAATATGGTTTGAAATATTATGTTATAAATTCGTAAAAAAGGAAGTATGAGGTATTCTGTTATCTGTCATAGGAGTGGCACAGTGGGAAAAATATCGTAAAGATATTTTATAACGGCCAGGGCACCAGGTAGGCTAGCCAAGATGCCACTTTGACGAATTCGCCAGACGCGACTTACCTATATCCTCTTCCCGCTCACATAAATAGTTCGTGTGCGGGATGGCATTATAAGTCGCGACGAAAGCGTATGGCGAATTCGTCAGTGGCATCTTGGCTACGGGCCCTGAGGTCCTTGGTTGAAATGTCAAACCCGGTCGGGTAAAAAAGAGCATCGGATCTAGTTAGCATACATACAGTCCGCCATTTTGAAAAAATCTAGTTTTGGCTGCCAGTGATGAAACTCATGTCAATCGACAGAGTAAGTGATTATAAACAACAAGTGTTTAGTAATCAAAGCTCTAAGTCAGTGGTTCCCAAACTTTTTTTTCTCGTGGTAGACCCCCCCCCCCCCCCCCCCCGGCTTCTTCATTTCTACCACTTCAATCAGCTTTCATACAAAGACTGCCACGAACTGCCACAAGTCGAATTTTTTTTTGACGATTTTCGAAATCTCTTTTCCAAAAGCAGATACATTTTCGTGGACCCCATTAACATCTTATGGACCCCCATTTTTTATTCACGCCTTCGTGAACCCCCAGCAAGTCTCCCGTGGACCCCTGGGGGTTCACCTGGACCACTTTGGGAATCACTGCTCTAAGTGATACGGTTCGCAAGATATAAAAGCTCAAAAACTGAAAGTGTAAGTTAAAATTAAAATATTTCTTACCACGGGACTTGTTTTCACAGATGTCCAGATCAGTACAAACGCGAGAATCCATAGTATGTTTCTCTTACGAAGACTAAAGAATAAACACTTAGTTATTTAAATTAATCCGGATATGTAAGACGTATATCCGTATGTAAATAAAATAAAAAAATAAAAATAAATATCTCTGGACATTATTCACACAGCGCCATCTAGACCCAAACTATGCATAGCTTGTGCTATGGGTGCCAGACAACGGATAAACATAACTTATACACTTTTTTTTGTAAATACATATGTACATATTACACATAGAAACACCCAGACCGATACAAACAGACATGTTTATGCACACAAATGTTTGTACCGTGCGGGGATCGAACCCGCGACCTTTGGTGTAGTAGCCATTCTCATCTCGACCATTACACCAAACGGCTCGTCATAAATACATACCTAATACTTAAATAATAACAATAAATGTATTTTCTTTCTTTCTTTCTATATTACTCAAAGGCGACTGACAAAGTGATCTAAATAATAAATAATAATAAACTCATTGGACTAGCACACCAATTGCCTAGCCCCAAACTAAGTTCGAAGCTTGTACGATGGAAGCTAGGAATCGGATAGACATACTTAAATACATTTATAAACATCCATGACTCAAGTGCAAATGCTGATGTTCATCACACAAACATTTGACCCTAGCGGGATCCCACGACCTTTGGTTTTGAAGCCAGGGTTTCTGATCACTCGACCAACGGGTCTTTCAACGCACAGCCCATACCACTGGACAGAAAGGGCTGAAATTTGGCATGCAGGTAGATTTTATGACCTAGGCGTCCGCTAAGAAAGGATTTTGATCAATTTCACCTCCAAGGGGATAAAATAGGGGATGAAAGTTTGTATGAAACTTTGTCAATATTAATCCGATCGGGCTGACACTTTGCACGCATAAAGTAAAGCTAATATGACGTATGCATCCTCAAAGATAGGATGTTTGTAAATTCCACCCCTAAGGGGATTTAATGGGTGATGAAGAATCCGAAAACTACGCGAATTGTAGGTGTTTGTATTTGTAAAAAATCAACAAGCTAACTTACAAATATTTAAAACTATCCATTTCTTTTAAAATATCAAAATGTTCACAGAACTTTTGTATATTACAACGAAAATGTAACATAAAACTCATAAAACTAGATATCGCAATAATAAAACTGAAATTTTAATACGATTTTCACATTTTACCGCGATAGTAAACTATTGAGATTGTGCTTGTTGCTATTCTATATACTGACATTTATAACAACATAGAGTGATGGTACCCTAGTGGTACCTCACATTCGTGAGGTCCGTACTTCGAATCAGGGACCACACCTCTTGATTTTTAAAAATCTATGTGTGGATTTGTGCCATTAGTTCTGTCTAGTTATATCTCAAATTCAAATTCAAAATATTCTTTATTTACATAGGCTTCATAGAAGCACGTATTAATCGTCAGAAAACTACAAAATAATGACTCTACCACAGATTTGGAAAGCAGTGAATGTGTAACCATGCTCCAATTTGTCAAGAAGATCTGAATGAGAAGGTCTGATGGCAGTCGCTTCACTGTAATAACCAGACTCGTCAAATCCTGGATCATGGTCAAAGCGGACCCCGCACAGAAAACGGCATAAACGATAGGAAGAAGATTCCATACTTATAAAGATTTAAATCGTTAGTTAGGCCCGGCCACCCGTTCTTCATAATTTGCTAAAAACACTTTAGAGGCCGTTTGCAGAAAATACTTATTAGGTATAAGTACATACTTTACTCAAACAAAATGAAACTAGTAAAAATTATTAAACAATTTTTATTTCATTTGGAAATTATTACAATACTTCACGTAATGTGGCAAGGAAGGCCAACGTTCACAATTTTTAATAGTTTTGCTATTTTTTTCTTTATTTTTACAATTTTACTAACAAAAACACACTTGTTGATTTAGAAATATCACTTTCACACTGCAAGTTTGTGCAATAATGAACCAATAGATCAAAATCAAAACATCATTATTAGGCGTTAAAAGACAACAATTCTGGAATACTGAATGCTGTATTAAAAACTAAAGAATTAACTACTCAACTAAAATTGCACAAAAATATCAAATAAGATAGCATTCAAAAACATTGATGCTGTATTAAATTAATCGGCAACAGTGTGTAGAGAATTCTTAATTAGATAAAATAAATGTGGGGCTTCTTCAAGGTACAAATTTTGGACCCAATTTCTTTGTTTTCACCATATCAGAATTATTCAAAAGGTGAGTTATACATATCAAAGATATTTTATCTCTTAGCAGTAGGTACAGTAGTAGATACCAATGAAAAGGAACTAAAACAAAACTCAAATCAAATAGAAAATCACTAAATCACATAAACCCAAGAAGTTGGCTATAGGTTACAAATAATTTGTAGTGTGAAAGTGATACATACTGTATAGATAGAGCAATGTGACTATTTCTCAAATGTGTTCAGTTTCCTAAGGCTGGTGACATCCATTCCGTAGATTGCGAAGCCAGCCGGCTCCTCAAAGTGTACCTGATGGTAAAAGTATAGGAAGTGGTTAAGGTCTTGTACGGGAATCGTAACATTACGAGCCTTGATAAACTTGGTAAATGTAAAATGGGGCCTCCATATCACATTTACCAAGATTAGCAAGGATATTTTGTATCATTACTGTAAGTTTTGAAGTATATTCTATTTTACATTTGCACATAATAATATATAAATGAAACATACCTCCTTTTCCAACTTGCTTTCAGATTTTTCCGTTGATGCCCTGTGCGTGTTGTCTGCAATCACTGTAACCTGAAATTATAATAACGGTTATTATAAATTTTAATATCTACGTTTGTTAAGTGGTCAGAGATCCTGGCTACAAAACCAAGGCTCGCGGGTTCGAATCCCGCTAGGGGCAAATGTTTGATAAACATCGGCATTTGTACTAGAGTCATGGATGTTTATAAAAGTATTTAAGTATGGCTATATGTGCCCTCTTTTGAATTCAAGCTTCAAGCTTAGTTTGGGACTAGGTTATTGGTGTCAGTCCAAAGAATTTATTAATTTATTATTTGTTAGCCTCATTGGACAGTTGATATTATCATTTTCTTGCTTGCATTTTCTTGCATTTTCTTGCATGCCAGTTTCATTAGTTCAATGAATAAATCTTACCTTCTTGGAGTCATCTTCTGCTTCCTTCCTCACTGGTGGTATATTTGGACCAAGTTTATCAGCAAAAGTTTGAACCTGTGCAACAAAATAATTAAATGTGGTATTCTATAACAGAGTGTTATCTATAGAGATGTAAAGTGCTGCATCTTCTCGTGACGAAGAAGCGACTAAGGCACATTCCGGGGGATGGGCAGCAGCGTTCCCCTGTGTTGTATCGTTCACCAACCCGCCCACCCAGGGTGGTGATTAAGGCCATAACCCCTCATCTGAGGAAGGCCTACAATAGGCTGACAGTAAAGCAGGCGTATTGGTGATCGCAGTGCGGTGAACATTTAAACCCTGTCAACGCAATTTGTAATCCTCCGAAACGAAAAAAAATATGATTCCTTGCTTCGGAAGGCACTTTAATACGTTGTTCCCGATTATGGTTCAAATTTGTCTGGTTTTCCTTGAAAGGGTTACGGAAGTTAGACGACAGGCGTTCCATTGTAATAACCAGCCTGGTCAATTCAGGATCATAGTCGTAGCGTACCCTGGGCTTCGAGGCAATGACCGAGGATCAATAAAAGGGTCAGACTCCACCAATGTGTGCTATTCGCTGTGTCGTAGTAGCCAATAGGATTTCAAGCTGTGATTGATCACGTGTTAAGGCCAAAGTCCTATTATAAATAAAATAAATAATAAATATTTCACAACATCACATACAAAGAATCTGACCCCGTGTTACGTAGCTTAAGCACTTGAGTTACAGACATCAGAATCAACAGTGGTATTACAAATATACTTAAATAGATACATATAACACCCAGACCAGGACCAACAGACATGTTCATGCACACAAATATGGGATACCGCGCGCGAGCGTTGTAGCGGTTAACATTGGTGACGAGTCTCCGTAATAATTTAATCAAAACAGCTAAAATAAGTGAACAGTTAAGGTTGAAAGTATTTCGATCGTGAAGACTACTAAACCAGTTATTTAGTGGCGTAACAAGAATTAAAATAAGTGAAGTTGTATACGAGCTATAAGCAAAAACAATTTAAAAATATTGGTGTAACTGCTTCCTACCTACGACAACCCGGGCATAGCTCGCTGCGGTGAATCATCGAAACAGCTGGCATACGAGGTGTTGCCGATTGACTATCGACTGTATAACAATGGCGCCTAGAGTAGTTAATTGTGCGGGCTGCCGCGCGTTGATATTTGAAGGTAATCCGTATATGAAATGTGTCAAATGTAAACAATTTTTTGACTTGCTGTGTGCGAATATTTCTGAGGAAGGGTACGCTACGCTTTCTACAGAGATAAAAATCAACTGGATTTGTATGGAATGCCGTTGTAGAATGCCCAAAGGGGACAATACGCATACGCCGGTTCGACAAAAACTAATGCATGATAGTACCATCGTCAATGATTGTTTAGCAGATATATCAATGAGTAGTCCGGATAATGTAACCGTTCGCACGAGACGTCCTGTGCCGGTTTCGAGTCCAAGAGAAGTTAATAATAATACATTATTATTTGATGAATTACGACATTCCATTGTAGGCGAACTCCAGGAAATGCAAAATAAATTTGAACAGAGATTAACAACCAAAATTGAAAATCTAATTAACGAACAATTTAAAAGCTTTAAATTATTACTTAATGATATGATGACAGGAATCATGAATAAAATGTCAGAAATAGAAAAGAAAATAAATACGATACCGAGCACATCCACTACTGACACTACTGTTAGCACAAACTCGGACGATACTAGACTTGAGCCCCCAACACCAACACCTACATCCGTCACCCTCGTTTCACCCGTCCTTCTGACTAACCAACAGTGTAAGACCACCAAGATGAATATGGTAAAGAGTACCATCAGTCCTCGTTTGGTTCCATCACGAAATAAAATAACGGTGGTTGATCAACTACCTACTATCGTAAACAAAACTGTTGAAGGAATTCAGGAAGAAAAATGGGAAGAGGTAAAAACTAAAAAAAGAAGAGCAACTTTGACGGGTGTGCTTCGTGGAACGGCGGCGCCAGGCGTCACATCACTGAGCGCGGCGGAAAGATGGAGATATCTACATTTGTATTACGTGCGAGAGGGTACCACTGTCGAGGAGGTGAAGGCTCACCTTAATGCTATATGCGGGGATGACGTTTGCACTGTAGAAGCACTGAAATCACGAGGACGATATGCATCTTTTAAGTTGGGCGTTCCGGCGAAGCAAGCTGGAAACGTGATGTTGCCAAGGCAATGGGCAGAGGATATATGCGTCAAACCTTGGAGACAGAACTTTCGGACCAACGAAAAGCCACGGCAGGCAGCAACGAAGATATAAGAACATATATATGTATTATCAGAATGTTCGCGGCTTACGTTCTAAAACGAGCCTATTTCTTAAGAATGTTACACAAGCCAAGCACGACATAATCGCATTGACGGAAACGTTTCTGACCAGCTCTGTGACAGATGGCGAGCTTTTCCCCTCTGGATATGAAGTGATTCGAAAAGACCGCTCTGGAGATGCTGGATGGGGAGGAGTATTGTTGGCAGTGCGCAATTCGTGCGCTGTTCGTGTAATCAGTGATATCAGTGGAGTGACGCCAGATAAAGAAATACTCTTTGCAATTGTTACCTGTAAAAATATAAAATTTCTGTGTTGTGTTGTGTATTTACCGCCTAGTTATAATGATGAACAGTATTTAGACGTTTTGACATGTATAGAAAATGCAACTAATGAGTATTCTAATCTCAATTTATTAATATTAGGTGATTTCAATTTAAATTCTTGTAGTAATAAGGTGAAAATGGAGTTTGATAATTTTTGTAATTTTTGTGACTTGCGGCAGTTTAACATTGTATCGAATAACCGGGGTAGTATTTTAGATCTTGTGCTGAGTGATTATGAACTCGACAAGATAACGGTGTCACAGGGCCTGGATCCGCTCGTTCCTGAAGATGGATACCACCCCTCCATAGATGTAACCATTAAGCTGCCATACGGAGAGTCGTTTCCCCAGCCTAGGATCTCACTAGGTAAGAATTGGTCCAGATCAGAGAATGGAATTGATTGGAATTGGCGGAAGGCAGACCTTCAGGGTTTATATACAAAATTAGGGGATTTAGACTGGTCGGATTTAAAGGCCATGACAGATGTTAATTTAGCAGTTGACTTTTTTTATGCAAGGTTAAAGGATACAATTGGTTTGTTTGTACCGAACAAAAAACAAGTTTCCCGTTGTAAGAAATACGTTTATCCAAAATGGTACACGCCTGAGATCATAGATAATATCAAACAAAAACATCATCATTTAAAAAGGTACAAACGAGAGGGAATGATGCTTAATAAGGAATTATTTAGCTATTACAGATGGAAGGTTAAAATTCTAATTGACAACGCATATAAGCAGCATCTCAGATTGACTCAGTTAAATATAATTGACAATCCGCTTAAATTTTGGGAATATATTAGAGACAAAAAAAAGGACAGAAGGAAGGTCGACTCATATAGGTATATGGGTAAGGAGGTGACCGGTCAACCAGCTGCTGATGCCTTCGCGGAATACTTTAGTTCAGTGTTTCATAAAGACAAGCCTATATTGAACTACGAAGAGGCCGAAAAAGCGGCTAATGCACGACTAGATGCGTTGTCCATTTTTGTAAACCAGGTGGACTTTGATGACTATAAGACTGCCGTAAAGCATCTTAGAGCGCGATCTGCTAGTGGCCCTGATAATATTCCTGGATTTCTGGTTAAAGATTGTGCGTCTGCCTTGGCGTCACCTCTAATGTACATTTTTAATTTGTCGCTACAACGAGCCAAATATCCGGAACAATGGAAACTGTCTAGAGTAACGCCGGTTCCAAAGGGAGAAACTGGAAATGATGTGTCTGCTTTTAGACCAGTAGCTGTTCTTTCCGTTCCGGCGAAACTGTTTGAATTGGTGTTGAATCGGACTATTGGGAAACAAATTAACTACATCTTGCATGACAGTCAACACGGATTTAGGAAGAGCCGTTCTACGGCTACAAATCTTGTAGAACACGTCGACTATATAATGTGCTGAAATTGACGCGGGTAGACAGGTAGATTCAGCTTATTTCGATTTTAGAAAGGCTTTTGACTTAGTCAATAACGACATGCTGTTGAAGAAGTTAGCAAAGATAGGCTTCACCCCAAAACTTCTGGAATTTTTTTCCAGCTATTTACGTGACCGCCGTCAATTTGTAAGAGTTTGTGGATTCGAATCTTATCCGTATTTTACTAGATCTGGAGTGAGTCAGGGCAGTACGTTGGGTCCGACACTCTTTCTTATTTTCATAAATGACTTGCCAGCAAATGTGAGTTCAGCCAAATGCCTCTTATTTGCAGATGACTTAAAACTGAGTTTAGGGATCCGTTCTGTGGCAGACGCGAGGGCGCTTCAACAGGATCTAAACACAGTTGCGAAATGGAGCACAGATAATCATTTGCCTTTTAATGACACTAAATGTAAGGTTATCACATTCTCGTTAAAACGGCAACCTATTACTAGTGATTACATTTTACATGACGCGCCTTTGGCTAGAGTGAATAGCATACGAGACTTAGGAATATTATTTGATATTAAATTAGACTTTCACAATCATATTAAATCAATTTGTAATTCGGCTAATAGGACTCTGGGATTTGTAATTAGGACTGCTGCGGACTTTGACGATGTTAGGGTGGCTACAACTTTGTACAATGCGTACGTTCGAAGCAAGCTAGAATATGCAGCAGTAGTTTGGGATCCTTACCAAAAAAAGTATAATCTCCAGATAGAAAAAATTCAAAGAAAATTTGCAAGATGGCTTTACAAAAAGCGTAATGGGTATTACCCATATCTGTATCCATCTTCTTTTGTCTTGGGTATGGTTGAGTTAGAAAGCCTGAAGGCTAGGCGGGTCATGTCACTTGTAAGGCATTATCTGTCCATAATGCACCATAGGCTAGATAGTCAGTCAGTGTTAGAGAGAGTTAGCTTACTGGTACCGGGGAGACTGAGGCAGAATGAGGAGAGAACGGTGGCTCCGCGCCGTAGACCACGTCTTTTGAAGAGACTAGTGACACGAACGGAGCGAGCGGAATATGCGCCAACAAACCGCGCTTTAAACTTGATCGGGGACATACTCACTCAGCATGACGAAATTGATATTTTTGCGGACAGCATGATGAGTTTGCTGACGTCACTACATGTAGTTGTGGATAAAATGTTGACATTTAATTCGATTAATTAATTTTATACATATTCTTCTGACATTTTATACCTTTTTGACATTCTTGATTTTTGACATTTGTGGTAAGTAGACATAGCATAATTTAATTTAATGTTTCCTATTTTTATGATTTGATTTTTATTGTTTCAATGTTTTTGTCGTATTTTTATTTTTGTTTTAATGTGATTATTTTTTGTATCTTGATAGTGTAATTTGATATATTTAAGCTTGTGTGCGTGTTGGTTTAACTGTAAGCCACAAGTGTTAGAATAAATAAATAAATAAATAAATAAATAAATAAATAAATAAATAAATAAAATGTTTGTACTGTGCGGGGATCGAACCCGCGACCTCTTGCGTAATAGGCAACATCTTGACCATTACACCAAGCGGGTCGTCATTATATAGGTCCTATTGGCTGCTTACGACACATCTCCGCTCGCTCACATCTTAGCTTTGGTAGAGTCTTACCCTTACTGTTAAACTATTCTTCGACGAGCCGTTTGGTGTAATGGACAAGAAGTCGGCTACTACACCAAAGGTCGCGGGTTCGATCCCCGCACGGTACAAACATTTGTGTGCATGAACATGTCTGTTTGTATCGGTTTAGTTGTTTCTATGTATAAATGTATGTATTTACAAAAAAAAAGTATATCAGTAATGTTTATCCGTTGTCTGGCACTAATATTACAAGCGAATGCTTACTTTGGGGCTAGATGGCGCTGTGTGAATAATGTCCAGAGATATTTATTTATTCTAGGCCAGCACTAGACGACCACAATGACGGTTATACAGTAAGTACTAACGTTAGGATACTGCGAGAAGCAAGCCCTGGCTCGTCCTATGCAGGGCGGGGCGACGGCGCGACCGTACCTGTCCCGGTCGGCCGGGTCGAACATGTAGTACCCTGGAGAGGAAGGAACAGGGATAGGAGAAAAGAAGAAAGAAAAGGTAGAATGAGGATGTTTGCGATCGTAACATGCGCTAGATGGTAATACCTACGTAGGCGTGAGGCCTAACAGCTATGGCATTGGTGAATTTTGACATATCTGTCAATGTCATGTCAAAATTCACCAATCACATACCAGTAAGACCCTACGCCCACATAGGTACGCGTTATATTATAGGGCAGCAAACGAGCAGACGTAATGCCTGATGGTAAGCAATCAACGCCGCCCATGGACACTCGCAACACCAGAGGAGTCACAAATGCGTTACCGGCCTTTTAGAAGCTATTATTATTATTGCTGTCTAAGCCACATACTTCCACCTTACAGAAGACCACAGTGAAATAGCACTCGGTAACTGTTGTGCTTATTTCTGCTGGTGAATAAGTTCACCAGAGCTCAGTTGAAGAGGGTATGGGGTTTTAAAGGCAGGGAACGCATCTGCCACCCTTGCACGGTTGTTGATATCCATGGGCAGCGGTGATCACTTACTATTAGGTGACCCGCTTGTTCGATGGCCTCCATCCTACTACTATCCTACTACTATTATAAAGGCGAAAGTTTGTATGTGTGGATGTATGGATGTATGGATGTATGGATGTTTGTTACTCTTTCACGTAAAAACTACTGAATGGATTTGAATGAAACTTTACCACAATATAGCTTATACATCAGAATAACACATAGGATATTGGAAATCGAAATCCACGCGGACGGAGTCGCGGGCGGCCGCTAGTATCACATATAAAAAGCATATGGTGTTTTTCTGGGTTCTAAAGTAGGTAATGTTAATCAGGGTCTTCCTCTTGGAATAAACGGTTCAGTTTCATAGCTGTGTCTACAAACCGTATGTACCTACGTGAAGGGACAAACACTAACCTCTAGGAGTCCTGAAAAGAGCCACAGCGAAATCTCCATCACCGGCGATGAAAACACCCGACTTCTCCTCTTTGAAGAATTCGGTTAACTGTAAATCACAGAACCTCTTGAAAAAGATAGAAAGACAGAAAATAACATTTCTATTACTAAAACCTTTATTGGTCCGATAGCCATTTGATCCATACATAAAATACGACCGATTGCCATGAAGAAAAAACATTTAGAACATTCTTTTTTTGTAGATTTTACCACATATCGTTGATGCAGATGAAAATATCGTAAGACTAGCGGCCGCCCGCGACTCCGTCCGCGTGGTTTCCGGTTTCCGCAAACGTAGGTATATACTATACCTATAAAGTTCCATACAAACATTAATCCCCTTTTTCATCCCCTTGGGGTGGAACACATAAAAATCCTTTCTAAGGGGATCTTTATGTCATAGTAGCTTTATGCATGCCAAGTCCCAGCCCGATCGGTTTAAAATTGACAAAGTTTCATACAAACATTAATCCCCTTTTTCATCCCCTTGGGGTGGAACATATAAAAATCCTTTCTAAAAGGATCTTTATGTCATAGTAGCTTCATGCATGCCAAGTCCCAGCCCGATCGGTTTAAAATTGACAAAGTTTCATACAAACATTAATCCCCTTTTTCATCCCCTTGGGGTGGAACATATAAAAATCCTTTCTAAAGGGATCTTTATGTCATAGTAGCTTCATGCATGCCAAGTCCCAGCCCGATCGGTTTAAAATTGACAAAGTTTCATACAAACATTAATCCCCTTTTTCATCCCCTTGGGGTGGAACATATAAAAATCCTTTCTAAGGGGATATTTATGTCATAGTAGCTTCATGCATGCCAAGTCCCAGCCCTATCGGTTTAAAATTGACAAAGTTTCATACAAACATTAATCCCCTTTTTCATCCCCTTGGGGTGGAACATATAAAAATCCTTTCTAAGGGGATCTTTATGTCATAGTAGCTTCATGCATGCCAAGTCCCAGCCCGATCGGTTTAAAATTGACAAAGTTTCATACAAACATTAATCCCCTTTTTCATCCCCTTGGGGTGGAACATATAAAAATCCTTTCTAAGGGGATATTTATGTCATAGTAGCTTCATGCATGCCAAGTCCCAGCCCTATCGGTTTAAAATTGACAAAGATTCATACAAACATTAATCCCCTTTTTCATCCCCTTGGGGTGGAACATATAAAAATCCTTTCTAAAGGGATCTTTATGTCATAGTAGCTTCATGCATGCCAAGTCCCAGCCCGATCGGTTTAAAATTGACAAAGTTTCATACAAACATTAATCCCCTTTTTCATCCCCTTGGGATAAAATAATAGATATATACTATAGCCTATAACCTTCCTCGCCAAATACACTATCCAACACAAAAAGAATTTTTCAAATCGGACCAGTAGTTCCTGAGATTAGCGCGTTCAAACAAACAAACAAACAAACAAACAAACAAACTCTTCAGCTTTATATATTAGTATAGATAGTGTGTATGTGTATGTTTTTTGGCCTTACAATGTTTTCTTATAACTTTTACGGCTTATGTACCTGCCCTTCCCAACCCATTTCAAAAATCCACCCTGTCCCTGTATACCTACATATTTACGCCTAATAAACGATTGTCTATTTCTATAAAAGATAAAAGAAAAATTTATCGAGTTTCTTGCCGCTTCTTCTCGGTAGATGACGGTGTGGCGACACCTATCTACATCGCCACAAAAAGGAGTAGTTCCGATACTCTCAACAAACTCAACAGATGGCGCTGACACGCACAGCCCATACGAACAGCGATATTTCCATACAAACCTACATCGCGCTAGCAAAGTTTCCGCGCGACTTAGCATATATACGACTGCACCAACACAGTGCAGTAAGGACCTCGGTCCCCGAGCTAGATCACCCGCTCGACAAAAGTACTTCTATCTTTTAGGGAATGGGTGATTTCCCTATAACCGCATTCCAAAGTCGGTTGTCATAAATTATATCTTGTTTTCATTTCTAAATAATCGAGCCTGCATACCTTCTCCAGCAAATCAACGTCGACGACGCCCATCTGCCGCGCCTTGTACACCACCACACGGCACACACAATTGCCTGGCGTGTAGAACTTGCGCAAGATCTGGAAAATAATGATTTATAATGTAGAATTAACAGGTGGCAACGGCGCCGTTCCCTACCTTCCTTGGATGGTCAGACAGACCTCAATGATGGCTGGAAATTCTAATCAGCGCGCGCACGGGGCGCTAACAACTACATTTCAAAATTAAACATTTCGTTCAGTTCACGAGATATTAATTGATCAGTCACTCCACTCAGAGTCATTTTTTATTTTCTCGCGAGAATTAAATGTGTGAGTAAATGTGTGATAGAATGAACTTGCGACCGATTTAAAGAATGAGTGAGTAAATTGGCTGAATGAATGAGCGAGTGGAAGATTGAAAGAGTGAATGTCTGACTGAATGTTTGAGCGAACGATTTAAGGAATGAGTAAGTGAATGTATGAATGAATGATTGAGAGAATGATTAAGATCATGAGTGAGTCAATGTGTGAATATCATCATCCTAGCGCTTATCCCGGTCGCATCCTCGGCCATTGCCTCAGAGTCCCGGGTCCGCCTTCCTGCTCCTTCTACTTCACTTAGTATAATGCTGTCTTGGTCTTAATATATCTATCCCCAATGTCACGTGTCTTCCTAGTTATACAATACCCACCTGCGTGATACCCAATATCTTGGCTTTAGGCCTGTAGTGCAGGTAGCTGTCCTGGTACAGCTGGTCGCCGCTCTCCAGGACCTGGTCCAGGGTGGACGAGCACCAGCGGCAGACGTCCTCCACTCGAGACATCGCCACCGCCATCACAGCGCACGCTACGGCCTTATGACCACACTTACCACAGCGCCAATGATGCACAACGTTTGCGTGTGTGAGCTAGCCAGTGAGTGAATGGGTGTTTCTCTGAGATAGTGAGTAAGAGAGTGAGCGAGTGAAAGAACGAATGAGGGAAAGGATAAAAGAGTTATTGAGCTTATGAGTGAACGAATGATAGACCGATGGGCTGAACGAATGAGTAAGTGAGTAAATGAATTAATGAATGAGAAACAAAGCGAATTAGTGAATGTGTGACTAAACGATTCAGAGAATGAGGGAGTAAATGAGTGGATAAAGAGGAGTGAATAAGTGAGAGAGTGAGTGAGTGATTTAGTTGGCGAGTGCATGATATAATGAATGTGTGAGTGCATCGGCCATTGCCTTGGAGTCCAGGGTCCGCCTTCCTGCTCCTTCTACATCACTTAGTATACGGTGTCTTAATCTATCCCATATATCACGTGTCCTCCTAGTTAAACAATGCCCACCTGCGTGATGCCCAGTATCTTGGCCCGGGGCCTGTAGTGCAGGTAGCTGTCCTGGTACAGCTGGTCGCCGCTCTCCAGGACCTGGTCCAGGGTGGACGAGCACCAGCGGCAGACGTCCTCCACTCGAGACATCGCCACCGCCATCACAGCGCACGCTACGGCCTAATGACCACTCTTACCACAAGGCCAATGATGCACTACGTTTGCGAGTGTGAGCTAGCCAGTGATTGAGTGAATGGGTGGTCCTCTGAGATAGTGAGCAAGAGAGTAAAAGTGAAAGAACGAATGAGAGAGTAGATAAAAGAGTGATTGAGCGCATCAGTAAGCGTATAAATTGACGAATGATGGAATGGTGGGCTGAACGAATGAGTGAGTGAGTAAATGAATGAATGAGTAAGTAACAAAGCGAATTAGTGAATGTGTGACTAAACGAATCAGAGAATAAGTGAGTAAATGGGTGGATAAGGGAGGAGTGAATGAGTGAGAGAGTGAGTGAGTGAGTTAGTTGGCGAATACATGATGTAATGAATGTGTGAGTGTATCGGCCATTGCCTTGGAGTCCAGGGTCCGCCTTCCTGCTCCTTCTACATCACTTAGTATATGGTGTCCTGGTCTTAATATATCTATCCCCAATGTCACGTGTCTTCCTAGTTAAACAATGCCTACCTGCGTGATGCCCAGTATCTTGGCCCTGGGCCTGTAGTGCAGGTAGCTGTCCTGGTACAGCTGGTCGCCGCTCTCCAGCACCTGGTCCAGGGTGGACGAGCACCAGCGGCAGACGTCCTCCACTCGGGACATCGCCACCGCCATCACCGCGCATGCTACGGCCTAGTGGCCACACTCACCACAGGGCCAATGATGCACAACGTTTGCGTGTGTGAGCTAGCCAGTGAGTGAATGGGTGTTTCTCTGAGATAGTGAGTAAGAGAGTGAGCGAGTGAAAGAACGAATGAGGGAAAGGATAAAAGAGTTATTGAGCTTATGAGTGAACGAATGATAGACCGATGGGCTGAACGAATGAGTAAGTGAGTAAATGAATTAATGAATGAGAAACAAAGCGAATTAGTGAATGTGTGACTAAACGATTCAGAGAATGAGGGAGTAAATGAGTGGATAAAGAGGAGTGAATAAGTGAGAGAGTGAGTGAGTGATTTAGTTGGCGAGTGCATGATATAATGAATGTGTGAGTGCATCGGCCATTGCCTTGGAGTCCAGGGTCCGCCTTCCTGCTCCTTCTACATCACTTAGTATACGGTGTCTTAATCTATCCCATATATCACGTGTCCTCCTAGTTAAACAATGCCCACCTGCGTGATGCCCAGTATCTTGGCCCGGGGCCTGTAGTGCAGGTAGCTGTCCTGGTACAGCTGGTCGCCGCTCTCCAGGACCTGGTCCAGGGTGGACGAGCACCAGCGGCAGACGTCCTCCACTCGAGACATCGCCACCGCCATCACAGCGCACGCTACGGCCTAATGACCACTCTTACCACAAGGCCAATGATGCACTACGTTTGCGAGTGTGAGCTAGCCAGTGATTGAGTGAATGGGTGGTCCTCTGAGATAGTGAGCAAGAGAGTAAAAGTGAAAGAACGAATGAGAGAGTAGATAAAAGAGTGATTGAGCGCATCAGTAAGCGTATAAATTGACGAATGATGGAATGGTGGGCTGAACGAATGAGTGAGTGAGTAAATGAATGAATGAGTAAGTAACAAAGCGAATTAGTGAATGTGTGACTAAACGAATCAGAGAATAAGTGAGTAAATGGGTGGATAAGGGAGGAGTGAATGAGTGAGAGAGTGAGTGAGTGAGTTAGTTGGCGAATACATGATGTAATGAATGTGTGAGTGTATCGGCCATTGCCTTGGAGTCCAGGGTCCGCCTTCCTGCTCCTTCTACATCACTTAGTATATGGTGTCCTGGTCTTAATATATCTATCCCCAATGTCACGTGTCTTCCTAGTTAAACAATGCCTACCTGCGTGATGCCCAGTATCTTGGCCCTGGGCCTGTAGTGCAGGTAGCTGTCCTGGTACAGCTGGTCGCCGCTCTCCAGGACCTGGTCCAGGGTGGACGAGCACCAGCGGCAGACGTCCTCCACTCGTGACATGGCTACTGCCATCACAGCGCATGCTACGGCCTGTTGGCAATGGTGGATAGAGTTATCAATGTGTCGTTAGAAGCTTTGTAAGAGGGAACTGGTTGTCTACAAAAATCGAATAGTCTAAGATCCCGCCATACAAGGACCTTCATCGAGATGCTTATTGGAGGAAACATGTTTGATACATCATTTAACATGTCAATAATTATAATGCATATGGGTTGCCTAGTAAATTTCTACAATTTCTGAAACCTTAAATGTTCTCAGAGTCATTTGATCCATTAGTAAATTGATTTATTGCTTCTTCTCGACAGATTATTGCGTTTCGAAGTCGGAAGTAGAGATATTTATATTTTGTGATATTGACGATTTATAAGTGCTTTATAATTTGATTTGAATGAAATGAGATCCCCCAAAATGACCCCAGCTCCGGCGCTATTTTTTCTATGACTTTTCAGAGGAGCTCTGTGTAAAGTTTATTTTTTAGAAAAACTCCATGGCTTTTTGTTTATTGTCATGTTAATAATCCAAACGTCTGTCGTCTCTCTAGTCTAGTCCCTTACCTGGTTTCCCCTGGATCCGTGAGGGAACTTGCGGCAAGCCATCGAATGCTGAGCTGATAAGAACTGGGTTCCGTCGTTGAGTACAAGCCAGCCACTCGTATTGCGTTGACCTGGAAACAATAATGCATGGTTAATAAAGGCCTCGACGGTCTAGTGATTACCGTTGTCTCGAGTTCCTATCGATTACGAAATCGAAAAAAAATTGTTGATTTTTCTGCCCGCATTTGGCAAGCGTGTTGATTAAACCAAAAACCCATCTTTGTAAATAAAACATGATTTCAAATGATGGAGGCCTTTGGCCTGCAGAAGGACAATGATAGGATTGGGCTGCTGTAAATTACAAATGTGCTTTAAAGCACATGTCCAAAATTTAGTCTGTCGCGTTGTGGTTTGCAAATATTACATGTGGGTGGGTACATTGGCTCCACTCCTTGGATGGTAAGCAAAAGAAAAGCCCTAATTGCCATGACAGTGGATGCGGTACCAAAGTGATGTCCTATCCGCTGGCATCGCCATACCGGCCCGCGAGGTACTTCTCCACGCTTCTCTTGAAGGAACCAAGGTATTTGGACGTTTGCCTCCAACAGATGTCAGGTTAGGCTCGAAGTCACCATCCTGTGCAGGCGGTTTGGGGTCTGCAGTATTTTTTAACCCGTCGTTTGCGGACCTTGGACTCCAAGGCAATGGCCGAGGATGCGGCCGGGACAAGCGCTAGGATGATGACACCCCCGTTGTTCGGGAGATTTTTGGGCTCGCTACTATTACTACTATTTAGGCGGGCTGTCAAACGGCCATCGCTACCGGCATTTTGAAATTTGAAACGAGGTTCGAGCTCAGGACGGGGTAATCTATAGCACAGATAACATAATATCTATAGCAAGAGTTACCTTCATCGTGCGAGGTAGATTCCATTAAAAAACTAGGACCAAAACGAAAATTTTAATGATAATCATGAGCTGTCATGTTTTCGAAATCATGACAGTGACAGGAGTTTGTCAATTTATTTTTTATCTTACGTGACCATAGAGGTGTTCTGGTAGTCTCATATTTATGATTCTGAATCGAAATGAAACTATCAAATTGAGATTCATTAAAGCTACACTACAAATAAAACTTTTTATAAAACGGACAAAATATCGAAATGGCTTATATGTATGTATAAATAATCATTTTGACGCACGGAGCTCAGTTGGGGAGGGTACGGGGTTTTAAAGGCAGGCAACGCATCCGTCCGTGCCCAAGCAGTGGGGGCGTTATTGGGCTGATAACGATCAGTCTTTTTTTCTTTCTTTCTACCTACCTTTAAGCAGCTTTTGCTCCTTGTCCAGCTTCTCTGCCGCCCTCTGCGCGTCGAGGCAGGTGGCGCTGCCGGGCGGGTGCTTGCGGTCACCCTCCGCCGCGCGGCGCTTGCTGCCGTCCACGCCCACCTGTGGGAAACAAGATAGAGATCTTAGAGGAACTTCCACTCAAATCGGCTGCATGCACCACAGCAGACATCGCGTACAGCTGGAACTCGTGCTTGGGACGCTCTTCACCGGCATATACCAATCACCAGTTACATCTAGAACTCTAGAACATTCAAGAGGTTGCTGAGTGAGTCTTATAGTAGACTGTGTAATCATAACCCCATACCTTGAAAATGACAATCAGCGGACGATCAAGTGCTAATCTGTTTATTGTCATGCCAGATTGAGAGGGAAGGAGCTTTGGCTTACTTACTCTCTACAGTATTAGACTGAAAGTCAGGGGTAGCTTAGAGCCCCATAGCTCTGATGACTAAGAATCAACTAGGAAGTCCATTCTACTAGCCACTTCCTTCGAAGTAGAAGCGAATTCATTCTCATGTGCCGCCATATTTAGATTCCGGAAGACTCGCCCACCCTTTGAAAGGTTACCTGATGTACTTGTGCATTGGTGCGATTCACTAAGCGCAAATGTCATAAAAGCCTTGGTCGCAGCGGCTGTGTAATCGGTGACAGTAATTTTGGTGTTCTGTAAGAACTATTTCAACGCTGCACGATACTAAAACATCGCTGTTAAAGCTGACACACCCGTGATTTCAGCCGTGAGTGCATCGAACGACTGTCGCTTGGTGAATTGCATAGCAGTTCACTGCAGGACCTTAGACTCGGTATTGACCAGTTCCAACTAACCTTGCTGGTGGCCGGCACCAGCCTGACCCCGGGCGGGGCGCGCACCAGCGGCGGGTCCACTCCGCCCAGCCGCTTGATCGGCTGCACCACCACAGACATCGCGTACAGCTGGAAGTCATGCTTGGGACGCCCCACCACTGGCACATACCAATCACCATTTGCGTCTAGAACATTCTAGAGTTTGCTGAGTGAGTCTGATAGTTGATTGTGTAGTCACAAAACCATACCTTGAAAAGGACGACCAGCAGACGATCAAGCGCCTTATCTGTCTATTGTCATGCCATATTGAGAAGGAACGCGTTTTGGCCTACTAACTCACTGCAGTTTTTGACTGAACGTTATGGCTAGCTCAGATATCCATAAGAGAATCGACTAGGGAGCCCATACTCTTAGCCACTTTCTCCGAAGTAGAAGCGACTTCATTCTCATTAGCCGCCGCCGTGACTGTCTTCAGCTCCCATCTTGTCGTTGGTTTGCTCGCATGTGGCTTATGTATCCAATTTGGTTTGCTGAAAGACTATCTCACCCATTGTAAGGTTACATCGTCATCACCATCATCAGCTCGCAGTTCACTGCTGGACCTTGGATACGGCATTGAAATGACCAGGTTCAACTAACCTTGCTGGTAGCCTGAACCAGCCAGGTGGGCTAGCCAAGATGCCATTTCGTGTATTTTTGTGAGCGGGATGGAGATTTAAGACGCGACGAAAGCGTTAGCTCGCGGCCCCTTAAGCCGTCGTCAGATACCCCCGAGTCTGACGCCTGGAGCCCTGCATTGTAATGACCAGTTTCAACTAACCTTGCTGGTGGCCGGCACCAGCCTGACCCCGGGCGGGGCGCGCACCAGCGGCGGGTCCACTCCGCCCAGCCGCTTGATCGGCTGCACCACCACTGACATCGCGTACAGCTGGAAGTCGTGCTTGGGACGCTCCACCACTGGCACATACCAATTACCAGTTGCCTCTAGAACATTCTAGAGGTAGGTGAGTGAGTCTGATATTCGATTGTGTAGTTACAGCTCCAAACCTTGATAAGGACGATAAGCAGACGATCCCGCGCCTGATTTAACTTACCAGATTGAGAAGAGAATCAGAGAAGCTTAAAGCCCCATAGCAGAATTGGCTAGGAAGCCTATTCTCCTAGCCACTGCCACTAAAGTAGAAGCGACTTTATTCTCATTAGCCGTCATATTTTGTTTCTGGAAGACTGATGATGTTGATGGAGTCCCGGCCGATTTTGGCCACAGCGACTGCTCCCATCTTGTCGTTGGTGTGCTCGAATGTGGCTTATGTATCCAATTTGGTTTGTTGGAAGACTATCTCACTCATTGGAAGTTTATATCTTCATCACCATTATCAGCCTGTCGCAGTTCACTCCTGGACCTAGGAGACGGCATTGACCAGTTCCAACCAACCTTGCTGGTGGCCGGCACCAGCCTGACCCCGGGTGGGGCGCGCACCAGCGGCGGGTCCACTCCGCCCAGCCGCTTGATCGGCTGCACCACCACAGACATCGCGTACAGCTGGAAGTCATGCTTGGGACGATCCACATCTGGCACATACCAATCACCAGCTACCTCTTAAATATTCTGGATTCTGGAGGTAGCTGAGTGAGTCTGATAGTCGATTGTGTAATCACAGTCCCATACCTTTACAAGCACGAAAAGCAGAGGCATAAGCAGATCCCGCACCTGATCTGTCATGGCTAGATAGAGAAGAGAAAGAAGAGTTGCTTAGAGCCCCATAGCAGAATTGGCTAGGAAGCCCATTCTCCTAGCCACTGCCACCAAGGTAGAAGCGATTTCATTCTTATTTGCCGCCATATTTAATTTCTGAAAGACTGATGATGTTGATGTAGTCCCGTCCGATTTCGGCCACAGCGACTGTCTTCAGCTCCAATATTGTCGTTGGTGTGCTCGCATGTGGCTTACCTATGTATCCAATTTGGTTTGTTGGAAGACTATCCCACTCATTGAAAGGTTACATCTTCATAACCATCATCAGCCTGTCGCAGTTCACTCCTGGACCTAGGAGACGGCATTGACCAGTTCCCACTAACCTTGCTAGTAGCCGGCACCAGCCTGACCCCGGGCGGGGCGCGCACCAGCGGCGGGTCCACTCCGCCCAGCCGCTTGATCGGCTGCACCACAACAGACATCGCGTACAGCTGGAAGTCATGCTTGGGACGCTCCACCACCGGCACATACCAATCACCAGTTACCTCTAGAACATTCTAGGCGTAGCTGAGTGAGTCTGATAGTTGATTGTGTAGTCACAAAACCATACCTTCAAAAAGACGATAAGCAGACGATCCAGCGCCTCATCTGTCATGCAAGATTGCAAAGAGAAGAAGAGTACCTAAGAGCTCCATGGCAGAATTGACTAAGGAGCGTGTTTAGGCTTACTAGACTATTAAGACTAAGAGTATTCTTAGCCACTTGACTGTCTCCGAAGCAGAACGAACGTCATTCTCATGTGCCGCAGTATTTAGTTTCTAGAAGACTCGCTCATACATTGGAAGGTTACATCTTCATCACCATCATCAGCCTGTTGCAGTTCACTGCTGGACCTTGGACACGTCATCGAATTGACCAGGTAGGCTAGCCAAGATGCCACTTATCCTTCTCACACAGATATTTCGTGTATATAAGATGATGATGGCATGGCAATAGAAGTCGCGACGAAAGCGTTGGCGAATAACCGTCAAAGTGGCATCTTGCCTAGCCTACCAGGTTCAACCAACCTTGCTGGTAGCCGGCACCAGCCTGACTCCGGGCGGGGCGCGCACCAGCGGCGGGTCCACTCCGCCCAGCCGCTTGATCGGCTGCACCACCACAGACATCGCGTACAGCTGGAAGTCGTGCTTGGGACGCTCCACCACTGGTATGTTCTGGAGGTAGCTGCAATGGTTAGAAAATAAATTCATAATAAATTCATTCTAACTAACTCCTCAAACTAATCTTGAGGCTTGTACTATGGTTGTTAGGGAACGGAGAGATATCCTACTACTATTATAAAGGCGAAAGTTTGTATGTATGGATGTTTGTTTCTCTTTCACGTAAAAACTACTGAATGGATTTGAATGAAACTTTACCACAATATAGCTTATACATCAGAATAACACATAGGATATTGGAAATCGAAATCCACGCGGACGGAGTCGCAAGCGGCCACTAGTACTTAAATACTTTTAGGACCATCCATGGCTTGAGTACAAATATGCCGATGTTCAACACACCCACGACTCTCGGTTTTGTAGCCAGGGTATCTGAAGAATACCTTCGAAGCGAAGGGAACACAAAGTCGAAGGGCCCGTCAAATGGTCATCAATTTTCGATGCGTCAAAAGACTCATGATGGATCTAAGATCATTTTAATGAGTCAAGAGTACTGATTGACTGAATCTTTTAAAACTGAAAATTTGATGTTTATCTAATGGAAAACATGATTATTCTTACCCAAACGCCATCAGTTTCGCCGAAGAAAACGTCAAAACGCACGCAGCACCGTCATCCTGTAGAAAAAAGTATACTTCTGTACATAATGTATTACTAGGGGCCGCCCGCGACTCCGTTCGCGTGGATTTCGATTTCCAATAGCCTAAAGCCTTTCTCGTCAAAGGGACTATCCAACACAATAAGAATTTTTCAAATCGGACCAGTAGTTCCCGAGATAAGCGCGTTCAAATAAACAAACAAACAAACATACAAACAAACAAAGTCTTCAGCTTTATAATATGTTAGTATAGATATAGATTAGCTCTCAAGTAGTAAAGGAAATTGAGAACTCTCTCACTACGTGGTTACACTGGCTGGCTAGGACAATTTTCAGATATACTTGTTTCTGTCATAAACTAAATTTTTTGATGCAGGGAGGAGAAGTATTTTTAACCACTGGCTGGCTGGCTGGCTCATCGGGTACAGTCATCACGATCTGTGGGCCATACCGCCACTACATGCGGGGCGGGACCACAGGATGCCGTGCGTGTGGCCAGGGCCCGTAGCCAAGATGCCACTTTGAAAAAAATCGCCATAAGCGTTCGTCGCGACTTAGGTATATTGCCCTCCCGCACACGTACTATTTATGTGAGCGGGATGGAGATATAAGTCGCTACGAAAGCGTCTGGCAAATTCGTCAAAGTGGCATCTTGGCTAGCCTACCAGGGGAGATAATAGTTGTGACGTGGCACCATAGGACAGTTCTGTTGGTGCTACGGTGACGTAATGCTAATCGACATTACTTGCGATAGTGCTGGAGCAACCAACGGTGCTGTCTTATGGTGGCCAAAGACGCCAACGACTGCAAAATAGTACTTACTCATGACTGACTTGAAGCAAATGCATTCAGCTTATCATGCTGGCTTGGCTGACCTGTTATTAGTCACTAGATGTACGAATAACTGTTGTTAGCTTAAGCTGAAGCTAAGCTCAGGCTCCTCAGGCCCGTTGGCATGCAGCTGTGTGACTCCATCATGTAGAAGGCGTGCGGGATCAACCACAGAATGCCGTGCGCATCACGATCCGCAAGAGTAGCAACCACTGTAGTGGCTGCTAGAATCACTAGAGACTGCTAGGGACTCACCTGGGCATCGATCCTCAGCCCCGTGGGTCCGCAGGCGTGCGGCTCCATCATGTAGTATGCGGGCGAGCCGGCCACGCGCCACACCGCCACCGCGTGCGGCACGGACCACAGGATGCCGTGCGTGTGCGCCAGGGGAACATCACACTTGTGGTGTCGTGGCTTCAGTTTATATGTATAGTATATGGTCGTGGCACCATAGGACAGTGCTGTCATATAGTTATAGTGTAGTGTTGGTGCTATGGCAACTTATGGAGCCATGGTGACATGATGCTATTAGACAGTACGTTTGATGGTGCTAGGGCAACCAACGGTACTGTCTTATGATGCCAGAGACACCAACGACTGTTAATAGTCTCACCTGGCTTTTTCCTGGCTGGCTTAGACCAAATGCCAGCTATGCATGATAGCTTAGAGACTAGATGTTCTTACAATTGCACTTGGCACTTTTAGGCAGTAGAGGCAACTATCAGTGCTGTCTAATGCTGCCTGGAGCAAGTAAAGGGTGCAGCGTGTCTTCTCCGCTGAGTCTCCCTGACATGTCAACATTGCTTTTCCCCTGGCTGGCTTGAAACACATTAACATGCATTTGGACATGGCAAACACGTATTCTCACTAGATGTACTATTGACTGCTGGACTGAGCTTAGTGGGACTGACCTGGGCATCGATCCTCAGTCCCGTCGGTCCGCATGCGTGCGGCTCCATCATGTAGTATGCGGGCGAGCCGGCCACGCGCCACACCGCCACGGCGTGGGGGACGGACCACAGGATGCCGTACGTGTGCGCCAGGGGAGATACTTGTGGTGACGTGACACATAGAACAGTGATGTTGGTTCTATGGCGACGTGATACTATTAGACAGTACTTTTGACGGTGCTGGAGCAACCAACAGAGCTGTCTTCTGGTGGCCAGAGACACCAACGACTGCAAATTGGTCTCATCTGGCTTTTCCCTGGCTGGCTTGGACTAACTACATTCGGCTTAGCATGATGGCTTAGCTAACCTGTGAGACTAGAAGTTCTAACAATTGCACTTAGCACCATTAGGCAGTACAAGCAACTATCAGTGCTGTCTAATGCTGCCTGGGGCAACTAAAGGGTGCAAAGTGTCTTTCAGCTGACTCTCCCTGACACGTCAACATTGCTTTTCCCCTGGCTGGCTTGACCCACATTAACATGCATTCGGACATGGCAAACACGTCTTCTCACTAGATGTACTATTGACTGCTGGACTGAGCTAAGTGGGACTGACCTGGGCATCGATCCTCAGTCCCGTTGGCCCGCAGGCGTGCGGCTCCATCATGTAGTACGCGGGCGAGCCGGCCACGCGCCACACCGCCACGGCGTGCGGGACCGACCACAGGATGTCGTGTTTGGCGCTAGGGGACATACTTGTGGTGACGTGGCACCATAGGACAGTGCTGTTGGCTGTTGGTGCTATGGCGACTAATGGAGCCATGGTGACGTGATACTATTAGACATTACTTTTGATAGTGCTGAAGCACCCAATGGTGCTGTCTTTTGGTGGCCAGAGGCATCAACGACAGCACTATGGTCTCACCTGGCTTTTCCCCGAATGGCTTAGCCGACCTGTGAGTAGTACCTAGATGCACTAATAATTGCAGAGGAGACTGACCTGGGCATCGATCCTCAACCCCGTGGGCCCGCATGCGTGCGGCTCCATCATGTAGTATGCGGGCGAGCCGGCCACGCGCCACACCGCCACCGCGTGCGGGACCGACCACAGGATGCCGTGCGTAGCGCCAGGGGAGATAACTATGGTGACATATGGCACCATAGGACAGTGTTGTTGGTTCTATAGCAACTAATGGTGCCATGGTCACATGATACTATTAAATAGTACCTTTGATGGTGTTGGGGCAACCAACGATGCTGTCATATATAGCTATGGCCAGAGACACCGACGACTTCAAATAGTCTCACCTGGCTTTTCCCTGGCTGGCTTGGACCAAGTGCATACAGCTAAGCATGATAACTTAGCCGACCACCTATCAGTAGTCACTAGGTGTACTGACCTGGGCATCGATCCTCAGTCCCGTGGGTCCGCAAGCGTGCGGCTCCATCATGTAGTATGCGGGCGAGCCGGCCACGCGCCACACCGCCACCGCGTGCGGGACCGACCACAGGATGCGGTGCGTGTGCGCCAGGGGAGATACTTGTGGTGACTTGGCAACAGAGACACCGACGACTTCAAATAGTCTCACCTGGCTTTTCCCTGGCTGGCTTGGAGCAAATGCATTCAGCTAAGCATGATAGCCGACCGACCACAGGATGCCGTGTTTGACGCCAGGGGAACATCACACTTGTGGTGTCGTAGCTTCAGTTTATATGTAAAGTCTATGGTTATGGCACCATAGGAGTGCTGTTGTTAATGCTATGGCAACTAATGGTGTTATACGAGTAGACACGTGATACTATTAGACAGTACTTTTGTTGGTACAGGGGCATCCAACGGTGTCCTAAGGAGGCCAGAGATACTACGACTGCAAAATGGTCTCACCTAGCTTGGAACAATTGCATTCAGCTAAGCATGATAGCTTAGCCAATCTGCGAGTAATCACTAGATGTGCCAATAACTGAAGTTAACTCACCTGGGCATCGATCCTCAGTCCCGTCGGCCCGCAAGCGTGCGGCTCCATCATGTAGTAGGCAGGCGAGCCGGCCACGCGCCACACCGCCACCGCGTGCGGGACCGACCACAAGATGCGGTGTTTGGCGCCAGGGGAACAACACACTTGTGGTGTCGTGGCACCATAGGACATTGCTGTTGGTGCTATGGCAACTAACGGTACCATGGTGACGTGATACTATTAGACATTACTTTTGACGGTGCTGGAGCAACCAACAGGGCTGTCTTCTGGTGGCCAGAGACACCAACGACTGCAACTCACCTGGCTTTTCCCTGGCTGGCTTGGACTAACTACATTCGGCTTAGCATGATGGCTTAGCTAACCTGTGAGACTAGAAGTTCTAACAATTGCACTTAGCACCATTAGGCAGTACAAGCAACTATCAGTGCTGTCTAATGCTGCCTGGGGCAACTAAAGGGTGCAAAGTGTCTTTCAGCTGACTCTCCCTGACACGTCAACATTGCTTTTCCCCTGGCTGGCTTGAAACACATTCACAAGCATTCGGACACAGCAATCACGTCTTGTGAGTCTCCAAGTCATTAGACGTACTATTGACTGCTGGACTGAGCTAAGTGGGACTCACCTGGGCATCGATCCTCAGCCCCGTGGGTCCGCATGCGTGCGGCTCCATCATGTAGTATGCGGGCGAGCCGGCCACGCGCCACACCGCCACCGCGTGCGGGACCGACCACAGAATGCCATGCGTGTGCGCCTCGAAGAAACGCTCCAGGGCGCACCTGAGAAGAAAGGTTTGAGGGTTTAAAATCAAAATCAAAATCAAAATAATCCTTATTCAAATAGGCCTCAGGAAAGCACCTATGAATCGTCAATAATAAATTATAAAAAACTACATATTGACTCTACCACCGACTTTATCACCGTTGATCAAGGTGAAGGGTGAGACTCCACCAAATCTAAGATGTATGCGGTGTCGTAGTAGCTAATAGGATTTCAAGCTGTGATTGCCAAAATCCTATTGGCTACTTACGACATCTCCGCTCCACAGCACACTGTGCTTTGGTGGAGTCTCATCCTGAAGAGAAGCGGAAACGTGTTGTTGGTAACCAAAATCCTATTGGCTGCTTAAGACACATCTCCGCTCCGCACATAAACGCTTTGGTGCAGTCTCACCCAAATAGCTTGTTTAAACTACTGTATTAGATCAACAATACCACAAGGGTCGCTGATGCGTTGTGTTACCCTGCCCAACTGAGCACTGAAAATCTTTCACCAGCAGAAAGATAGCACAACAGTTAAAAAGTGCTACTTCACTGTGGTCTGCTGTAAGGCGGTACTTCCCCATACGAGGGGCTCATACGAGTGGAAGTGCCACAAGCTCTACCCCACTTAAAACCCATCATACACATACCTATTTTATTATAATAGCACTACCTACCTACTATTCACTTTCTGTTTTGACCTCAGGTTGACTGGTAGAGAATGCCATGAGGCATTAAGTCCGCCTTTTGTAAAAATTTCATGTCGTGCAATAAAGTATAAACAAAATAAATACCTGACAGTGAGCGCAGTGGGCTCCTTCTGCTCCAACTTGCCAGTGAACACCTGCTCCAGGTCATACCTCACGTAGTTCACGCCCAGCACGAACCTCTTCAAAACCTGCAAAGAGTAGCAAGTCTTTTTTAGATGATTTAGAGTCAGAATTTGATCTGCCATCTAAAATTATTTCGGAGATTTAGTTCTGGCAAGTGTGTGATTGACCACACTTTACTTCTTATAATCATCATCTACATCAGCACGCATGTACAGTCCGAAGCACAATGGTAACTGGTGAAGTTTTATTGTCGGCACTGGTAAGGTTGTTTCTTGACACAGCTTCGCTCTTTTTTATACTCAAGTATTTCCATGATTCTATTTAAGAAACCTCGATCACCAACTGGCACGCGGCCGCCATCACCTCGTCCACTGCGCGACGCGTCCACAGCGGCTCTGCTGGTACACACCTGCAGCGGCAGCAGCACGTCCTCGCCGGGCCGGAACTCGTAGCCCAGCGCGCCCAGCGACGCGGAGAACAGCTGGCACGCGGCACCCATCACCTCGTCCACGGTGCGACGCGTCCACAGCGGCTCTGCTGGTACACACCTGCAGCGGCAGCAGCACGTCCTCGCCGGGCCGGAACTCGTAGCCCAGCGCGCCCAGCGACGCGGAGAACAGCTGGCACGCGGCACCCATCACCTCGTCCACTGCGCGACGCGTCCACAGCGGGTCTGCTGGTACACACCTGCAGCGGCAGCAGCACGTCCTCGCCGGGCCGGAACTCGTAGCCCAGCGCGCCCAGCGACGCGGAGAACAGCTGGCACGCGGCACCCATCACCTCGTCCACTGCGCGACGCGTCCACAGCGGGTCTGCTGGTACACACCTGCAGCGGCAGCAGCACGTCCTCGCCGGGCCGGAACTCGTAGCCCAGCGCGCCCAGCGACGCGGAGAACAGCTGGCACGCGGCACCCATCACCTCGTCCACTGCGCGACGCGTCCACAGCGGGTCTGCTGGTACACACCTGCAGCGGCAGCAGCACGTCCTCGCCGGGCCGGAACTCGTAGCCCAGCGCGCCCAGCGACGCGGAGAACAGCTGGCACGCGGCACCCATCACCTCGTCCACTGCGCGACGCGTCCACAGCGGGTCTGCTGGTACACACCTGCAGCGGCAGCAGCACGTCCTCGCCGGGCCGGAACTCGTAGCCCAGCGCGCCCAGCGACGCGGAGAACAGCTGGCACGCGGCACCCATCACCTCGTCCACTGCGCGACGCGTCCACAGCGGGCTCTGCTGGTACACACCTGCAGCGGCAGCAGCACGTCCTCGCCGGGCCGGAACTCGTAGCCCAGCGCGCCCAGCGACGCGGAGAACAGCTGGCACGCGGCACCCATCACCTCGTCCACTGCGCGACGCGTCCACAGCGGGCTCTGCTGGTACACACCTGCAGCGGCAGCAGCACGTCCTCGCCGGGCCGGAACTCGTAGCCCAGCGCGCCCAGCGACGCGGAGAACAGCTGGCACGCGGCACCCATCACCTCGTCCACTGCGCGACGCGTCCACAGCGGGTCTGCTGGTACACACCTGCAGCGGCAGCAGCACGTCCTCGCCGGGCCGGAACTCGTAGCCCAGCGCGCCCAGCGACGCGGAGAACAGCTGGCACGCGGCACCCATCACCTCGTCCACAGTGCGACGCGTCCACAGCGGGCTCTGCTGGTACACACCTGCAGCGGCAGCAGCACGTCCTCGCCGGGCCGGAACTCGTAGCCCAGCGCGCCCAGCGACGCGGAGAACAGCTGGCACGCGGCACCCATCACCTCGTCCACTGCGCGACGCGTCCACAGCGGGCTCTGCTGGTACACACCTGCAGCGGCAGCAGCACGTCCTCGCCGGGCCGGAACTCGTAGCCCAGCGCGCCCAGCGACGCGGAGAACAGCTGGCACGCGGCACCCATCACCTCGTCCACTGCGCGACGCGTCCACAGCGGGTCTGCTGGTACACACCTGCAGCGGCAGCAGCACGTCCTCGCCGGGCCGGAACTCGTAGCCCAGCGCGCCCAGCGACGCGGAGAACAGCTGGCACGCGGCACCCATCACCTCGTCCACTGTGCGACGCGTCCACAGGTGGGGACGGCGCACGTGAGACATGCAAGCCGCGACTATGGCGCCGCAAGCGGATTGGAGGAGCGCGTCGCGTGTGAACCTGGACATTAGGGCTCGTATTAATAAATCGCTGTCAACTCTGAGATCGATCTTAAGAGCGAACTTGAGATGCTGTTTTATATGAGAATTAGCATCTCAAGTTAGCTCTCAAGATTGATCTCAGAGTTGAGAGTGATTTAAGAGTGAGCCTAAATTATCATCATTAGTAACAGAATCATCTGTGACACCCAAGTTATCATCTTCATCATCACCATTACGATCACCATTAACATGATCACCAGTTTTTCCAGAACATTACTGGAAGCGGGCCTGCGCGGGGCTGTCAGCGAGAGAATGCAGTAGCTTGGTGAGTCCACTCTATTTATGGTTGCAGTTTTCCTGGCAGACTACATTTGTAAAGGAAATTGTCACATGTTCCTAATAAATCTGCTCACAAAATTCACGATATACGGAGTTTCCCGCAACAATTTTCGTCCCCTGGCCGTTTCCATTTTACTCGTAACCCCATATGGCATAGTCTTTTGCACTTTCACTCTCATGGCAAGCCTTTATTCCTCCAAAAATCAGAACTATAGCCTATGTACTAACTTGACGATATCTGGAGGCCGAGTCCCTCCCTCTCAGTATGGTTCGACCCCTGGCCGTCTCCACATAGGCGGTGAGAACCTTCCACTCGTACCCCAAGTCGAGCATAGTCCCTTCTTCTTTCTACTTGTATCGTCACCCCCATATTATAGGCAGTTTCTGATTTTTAGCTAATCAACATTAGTCTACAATGCTTATATAATATACTAATACTAACTTGACGATATCCGGAGGGCGAGTCAACCTCAGTATGGTCCGTCCCCTGGCCGTCTCGACGTAGGCAGTGAGCACCTTCCACTCATACCCTTGGACGAGCATAGTCACTTCTTCTTTCTAGTTGCGTCGTCACCCCCATTATGCTAGGCAGTTTCTGATCTTCAGGAAATCAACATTAGTCTGCAATGTCAGTATACTAACTTGACAATATCCGGCGGCCGAGTCCCTCTCAGTATTGTCCGTCCCCTGGCCGTCTCCACGTAGGCGGTGAGCACCTTCCACTCATACCCCTCGTCAGGAACTGCCCCCTGTGCCGTCACACCGGTCGGCAGCTTGGATATCTCCCAGAACACCTTCACTGCTGATATTGTGAAGCTGGAACGACGATTTTAACAATAAATTAGTGTAGTTGCTACAATGTTTATTATCATAGCAAAGTGTTTGGCACATTCTCCGTAAAGTCAGTTGTACCATTCCAGCTGGCAGAATAAAATAAATAAGAGTGTCATACCTTGGGGGGCCTGATGTATACCAAAGATGTAGTTATAGCCTCAGATGTGCTTACATATTCTTATTAGCTTGTTGTAGAATTGTCTTTGCTCTTCGTCTCCTCGCCTCTCGCAGGACTGTCATCCTCTAGCAAGAAAGTCTTTCCCTACCTCATAATCATGTCTACTTGCAGCTTGACGCTTAACTGTATCCTTCTTATTCATCTGCATCCCTCTCGCTCATCTGCCTTTCTGTCTGTCTCTCTCTCCTGCTCATCTCTCTATCTAGCTGGTCTGCCACCCTCTGGCTTGTTCGACTTCCTCTAGCTCGTCTATCTAGCTTGAAGTCTCCTAGCTTGTTGTCTCCCTGTAGCTCGTCTGTCTCCATCTAGCGTGTCGCGTCCCTCTGAAGATTCTACCTCCCTAATAAGCGTCTTCTTTCTCTAAAGCGTCCACCTTCATCTAAAGCTTCCACCTTCTTATCTCACACACACAACAGACTCACCTGTTGGCCCCAGGTCTCGCCAGATCCTCAATGTTAGCACGAATGGTCGCCGCGAGCTCGTCCAGCTCACTGAAGACCGCGATACAAGCGGCGCCGCCCGGCGACGTCCGCCCGCTCGGGCCCAGCGGGTGCGGGTCCCACATCACGTACGACTTGTCGTCGGCTCCCTTCCAGACGGCGACGCAGTAGTCCTTGCACTAAGTAGCTACGCACTACTCTACGTCTCCTCGTCTCTAGCAGGGCTGTCTTCCTCTTGCAAGAATGTCTTTCCCTACCTCAGTCGTGTCTCTAGCTCATCTGTATCCTACTTCTTAACCTGCCTCCCTCTCGCTCATCTGTCAGTCCATTTGTCATCTGTCTTTCTGTCTGTCTCTCTCTCTCGTCCTCATCTCTCTATCTGGCTAGTCTGCCCCCCTCTAGCTTGTTGGACTTCCTCTAGCTCGTCTATCTAGCTTGAAGTCTACTAACTTGTTGTCTCCCCGTAGCTCATCTATCTCCCTTTAGCTTGTCTGTCTCCCTCTAGCTCGTCTGTCTCCCTCTACCCTATCTGTCTCCCTCTAGCTTATCGCGACTCTCTAAAGCGTCTATCTTCCTCCAAAGTGTTTATCTTTCTATCAAGCGTCACCCTTCTTATCTCTCAGACACCCAGACTCACCTGTTAGCCCCAGGTCTCGCCAGATCCTCAATGTTAGCCCGTATAGTCGCCGCCAGCTCGTCCAGCTCGCTAAACACCGCGATACAAGCGGCGCCGCCCGGCGACGTCCGCCCGCTCGGGCCCAGCGGGTGCGGGTCCCACATCACGAAAGACTTGTCGTCGGCTCCCTTCTAGACGGCGACGCAGTAGTCTTTGCAATAGGTAGTTATGCACTACTCCACGTCTCCTCACCTCTCGCAGCACTGTCTTCCTCTTGCAAGAATGTCATTCCCTACCTCAGTCGTGTCTCTAGCTCATCTGTGACCTTCTAATTCATCTCCCTTCCTCTCACTGTCCACTCATCTGTCAGTCCATTTTTCATCTGCCTTTCTGTCAGCCTTTCACTCCTGCCCATCTCTCTACCTAGCTGGTCGACAGACCAGCTAGAAGGTGACAACCTTCTAGCTTGTTCAACTTCCTCTAGCTCGTATATCTAGCTTGAAGTCTCCTAGCTTGTTGTCTCCCTGTAGCTCGTCTATCTCCCCGTAACTCGTCTGTCTCCCTCTGGCTTATCGCCTCCCTTTAAAGCGTCCACCTTCCTCTTAATCGTCTACCTTCCTCTAAAGCGTCCATCTTCATCTAAAGCGTCCACCTTCTTATCTCTCAGACACACAGGCTCACCTGTTGGCTCCAGGTCTCGCTAGATCGTCAATGTTAGCCCGAATAGTCGCCGCGAGCTCGTCCAGCTCGCTAAACACCGCGATACAAGCGGCGCCGCCCGGTGACGTCCGCCCGCTCGGGCCCAGCGGGTGCGGGTCCCACATCACGAAAGACTTGTCGTCGGCTCCCTTCCAGACGGCGACGCAGTAGTCCTTACACTAGGTAGCTACGCACTACTCTACGTCTCCTCGTCTCTAGCAGGACTGTCTTCCTCTTGCAAGAAAGTCTTTCCCTACCTCATTATCATGTCTGCTGCAAGCAGCTGCAAGTAGCAGCTTGTCTCTAGCTCATATGTTACCTTCTCATTCATCTACCTTACTCTCGCTCATCTGTCAGTCCATTTTTCATCTGCCTTTCTGTCTGTCTTTCACTCCTGCTCATCTCTCTATCTAGCTGGTCTGTCACCTTCTAGCTTGTTCGACTTCCTCTAGCTCGTCTATCTGGCTTGAAGTCTTCTAACTTGTTGTCTCCCCGTAGCTCATCTATCTCCCATTAGCTTGTCTGTCTCCCTCTAGCTCGTCTGTCTCCCTCTACCCTATCTGTCTCCCTCTAGCTTATCGCGACTCTCTCAAGCGTCTACATTCCTCCAAAGCGTCTACCGTCCTCTAAAGCTTCTACCTTCCTCTCTCATACAGACTCACCTGTTAGCCCCAGGTCTCGCCAGATCCTCAATGTTAGCACGAATAGTCGCCGCCAGCTCGTCCAGCTCGCTAAACACCGCGATACAAGCGGCGCCGCCCGGCGACGTCCGCCCGCTCGGGCCCAGCGGGTGCGGGTCCCACATCACGTACGACTTGTCGTCGGCTCCCTTCCAGACGGCGACGCAGTAGTCCTTGCCGCAGAATATGCCGTGCTTGTACTGGGGAAAATAAACAATCATATTAAAACATACCCAAAAAGTTCCATTGAACGTCAAGACGTTGAAATAATTCAACAATTACTTATCCATATATAACTAACAATATATAAAGCTGAAGAGTTTGTCTGTTTGTTTGTTTAAACGCGGTAATCTCAGGAATTACTGGACCGATTGGAAGAGGAAGGCTTTAGGCTATTGGAAATTGAAATCCACGCGGACGGAGTCGCGGGCGGCTGCTAGTAAATCTATACTAATCTTTACTAATACTAATATATAAAGCTGAAGAGTTTGTTTGTATGTTTATTTGTTTGTTTGTTTGAACGCGCTAATCTCAGGAACTACTGGTCCGATTTGAAAAATTCTTTCAGTATTGGATAGTCCATTTGACAAGGAAGGCTTTAGGCTATTGGAAATCGAAATCCACGCGGACGGAGTCGCGGGCGGCCGCTAGTATAAATATAAAGAGCCTCGAACACTTTTTGTATGGAAGCTGGCTTACGTATACAGTCCGCCATTTTGAAAAAAATCGAGTTTCGGCGGCCAGTTATGAAACTCATGTCAATCGACAGAGTAAGTGATAACAAACAAAAAGTGTTAAGTAATCAAAGCTCTAAATGATATGTTTTTGAGATAATTAAGTTGAAAAATACTTATTGGCTTTTGAAATCACAGGGCAATCGTCAAAAAATACGAAATTAACGCAGACCACTAGACATAATACATGTATATAATTTGACTCACCGTCTCAAAGAACCTAGTGAGAGCCCGTCTCACGTTAAGCACGCCTCCAGTCTCGCCAGCCTTCAGGTCACCCTGAACCACATCCACCTCCATGTCTAGACGCACCTGGAAATAAGAATAAACCATTTGCTATCTTTTTTACATTCCTGTTAAGCTAGCTAAAATGCCACTTTGATGAAACTATCGACTTACGAGTAATCTACATCCCGTTCATACAGAAAGTTCGTATGCGGGTTGGCAATATAAGTCGCGACGAAAGCGTGGGCAAATAGTCGTGAAAGTGGCATCTTCGCTAGACTAGCTGAAATCCCTTTAAACTCTTCTTCAATCCTTTCCATCTTTTCTAAGACAATTTCAATAACGAATCCTACCTACATCCTCCAGTAGTGCCTAAATCCAGTCGCAAGAGTAACAAAAATCCACAAGAGTACCTAATATTCTATAGAGTTCCCAAATTCCTAAGAGGTCCCCAATTTTCAAGAATCCCCAAGAGTACCCAATGGCCCCCTAGAGTACTCAAATTCTCTTAAAGTACCCTGAGCTACGTAAATCAACTAGAACTCCCAAAAATTACAAAAAATCCCCATAATCCACAGTATTCCCCATAAAGCACAACATTTCCCATAATCTCCAAATGTTCCCGAAATCCCAGAACGTTCCCAAAATCCCCAAATGTTCCCAAAATCACCAAATGTTCCCAAAATCACCAAATGTTCCCAAAATCCCCAAGAGTCCCGAAAATCCCAAATAATTCCCGAAATCCCGAAGAGGCTCCAAAATTCCCAAGAGTGCTTGAAACCTCAGGAACTCGAACTCACATTGAAGCTAGTGACGTGGAACTCTCGCTGCACCTCCCCCGGCGCCAGCGTGGGCGGCGCGCGCGCATTCCGCAGCGACATCGTGTACAGCCGGTCGCCGTACTTGAGCGCCGCGTCGATCAGAGCAGGCTTCCAGAAGCAGTAGGGCTCGATGTGGTCGATGACTATGCCCATGGCTAGGATAGACAGCCTCATAGTCTAAATGCTTCAACACCTCACTAGTTCCCCTATAACGCCACTAAGACCCTTCAAAATTCACCTGATGCCCCAAAAATCCGCACCAGATCCCCGAAAACCCTATTAGACACTGGAAGCCCTGTTAGATTCTGAAGCACCACTAGATACAAATACAAAAAGATCCCATAGGTCCCTTCAAATTCTCGCTAAAACCCACAAAACACGGATCCCCATATAACCTTGCTCAAAACCCTCTCGCAACACTCTTAGAACCCATTTTAAACCCTCCAAAATACTCAGATACCTCCACAACCTCTGCGAAACTTCCTAGAACACCTGTTAACTTTTACAAGAACCCCTGAAGTCCCTTGAAATCCACTCCGCGTTGAATCTGGAACCTATCAGATTTCTCTTGACTACGCCTAGCACCTGTCCCTGGTATCCACAGAACCCATGCAGTACTCACATTAAAGCTGGTGACGTGGAACTCTCGCTGCACCTCCCCCGGCGCCAGCGTGGGCGGCGCGCGCGCATTCCGCAGCGACATCGTGTACAGCCGGTCGCCGTACTTGAGCGCCGCGTCGATCAGAGCAGGCTTCCAGAAGCAGTAGGGCTCCATATGCGAGATGACTATGCCCATGGCTGACGTAGACAGCCTCCTAGTCTAAATGCCTTGTACACCCCCAACTAGGACCGTTCAAAATCCTACTTGATCCCACCAAATTCCCACCAGTTGACAAAGCCCACCTACCTTATACCCCAAAAATGCCTACTAGATCGCCAAATCCCCTCAGAATCCCCCAAATTCCCACACTATCCCCCCATCCCCACAGAATCCCCACTCCCAACAGAATCCCCAATCCCCACAGAATCCCCAGAATCCCCACAGATTCCCCAGCATCCCCAAAGGATCCCCCGAATCCCCATTACTCACATTGAAGCTGGTGACGTGGAACTCGCGCTGCACCTCCCCCGGCGCCAGCGTGGGCGGCGCGCGCGCATTCCGCAGCGACATCGTGTACAGCCGGTCGCCGTACTTGAGCGCCGCGTCGATCAGCGCCGGCTTCCACAAGCAGTAGGGCTCGATGTGGTCGATGACGATGCCCATAGCTAATGTAGACAGCCTCCTAGTCTAAATGCTTCAACAACCCCACTAGGACCCTTCAGATGCCCAAATCCGAACCAGAACCCTAAATTCCCATTCTGTTTCCCTAATTCCCAATCATTTTCCTAATCCCTACAGAATCATCCGAATCCCCAAAGAATCCCCCGAATTCCCACAGAATCAATCGAATCCCCAAAGAATCCCCCGAATCCCCCGCTGAATTCCCGAATCCCCAATAAATGCTGCGAACCCCACAGAGTCCCCGAATGCCCACAGAATTCCCACTTAATCCATAGAACCCAATCACTCACATTGAAGCTGGTGACGTGGAACTCTCGCTGCACCTCCCCCGGCGCCAGCGTGGGCGGCGCGCGCGCATTCCGCAGCGACATCGTGTACAGCCGGTCGCCGTACTTGAGCGCCGCGTCGATCAGCGCCGGCTTCCAGAAGCAATAGGGCTCGATGTGGTCGATGACGATGCCCATGGCTATTATAGACAGCCTCCTGATCTAAATGCTTCAACACCTCACTAGTTCCCCCATAACGCCACTAAGACCCTTCAAAATTCACCTGATGCCCCAAAAATCCTTATTAGATCCCTGAAAACCCTATTAGACACTGGTAGCCCTGTTAGATTCTGAAGCACCACTAGATACAAATACAAAAAAATCCCCTAGATCCCTACAAATACCCGCTAAACTCCTAAAACACTTATCCCTATATAATTTTCCACAATACCCTCGTAGCTACACCGAACGACTTAGAACTAGACTTAGAACGCATCTTAAAACACTCCAGAATACTCAGTTACCTCCAAAACCTCGACGAAACATCCTGAAACACTCCACTTTGAATCTGGAACTCTTCTCAATCTACATATCTAGTCCCCTCAGATTTTTCTTGAGAACGCCTAGAACCTGTCCCTGGTATCCATAGAAACCAATCACTCACATTGAAGCTGGTGACGTGGAACTCTCGCTGCACCTCCCCCGGCGCCAGCGTGGGCGGCGCGCGCGCATTCCGCAGCGACATCGTGTACAGCCGGTCGCCGTACTTGAGCGCCGCGTCGATCAGAGCAGGCTTCCAGAAGCAATAGGGCTCGATGTGGTCGATGACGATGCCCATCGCGCAGTTGGCAGCGTCCTGAGGGAAACATTAAACATATTTAACACTCCTGCGTCCTGTAGATGTGTAGGAGTCGTTTGGAGCATGTAAGGGATATTCTGCTCCGTGTACTACCGCCGTGTACAGTATTACTACCCGAGCATCTTCTCACCGTTGTTTTCGTAAACGCTATTTACCATAAAACACAGGCCGACAAAATAGAGTTGTGGTGACTATGAGCATTTCCACTGATTTCTTGGAACTTACTAGCTGCGAGCTCCTACCGTGTGGTAGGGAGAGAGGAAAAATATAGCCTGAACTGTTTTTCTAACAAAACGGCTTCGCACTGACAAAGGGACCTTAAAATATATTTACGACAGGAAATTGCCTTTGTGCATACTCATCTACTTCGGAGGCAGGGGAAAACGAGACTCTAGGCATCAGGAAGAGATTTAACTGGATGCTAAAAACCTAATGGTGTCCCTCGAGTGAAAGTGCCACAAAGATCTAAACCTCTTCTCTAACTAGCTGCGAGCTCAAACCGTGTGCCAGGGAGTAAAATCCCTCGTTTAAAGTCTGAATTCCCCAAAAATCGGACTTCTCCAACTTCTTAGGGGTACCTTAAGATGTCCATAACTAACCTGGTTGTTCCTATTTGGCATGTCAAGGAAGTACGCCTCATTCTGGGCGACATTGCCTCGAAGAGACGCCAGAGAACGGCTCAGTCTGTTGTAGTGCTTGCCGTAGGCTGACTCATCGAGAGCCTCTACTAGGATTTCTTGTTCTGAAAAGTTTAAGGAATTTTAAATAGGTTTTGGAAAATTCTGTTCTGAGAAAAGTGGCTGCCGAGTTATATCCTGGCCTCATTTGCTTGATAATGGGTCCCTTTATTTCTATATAAGGAAAATACAACTTTCGCACTTTAGCTCATAAGATCTGAAGAACTAAACTCTATACCCTAATTTTGCTATTCTTATCTGTGACTCAAACTTCTGCAGATTTCTTCTCGCGCAAACCCAGAGACGCTAAAGATGGGTGTACCACTCAGACATCATTTCTGCCACAAATAAATCAATCTCTTTGCGAAGTTGAAATTTTAAGAAGTCGTTGTATTATTATAAGTAATGTAAATTTTTTGCCCGTTTGACATTGTCTCGCACAGTCGACATTACGAGCTGAAACGATTAAAGGGAAAGTATGCTACCTTCCTCGTCAGCAGCTGCCTCGTCTCCCTCTGCCTTCGGCGGGCTGCCCTTCTTCTCCTTGAGGATGGAAGTCAGCTCGTTGACCACCTTCACAGGGTACAGCTTGTACGGCGCCAGGCACTGCTTCTTGTCCAACGGGCCTTGCAGAGCTGGAGTGAAACATGGATTACTAATAGGTTTCAGACTTCCTCCTCCTTGAGTCGTATTCCTCATTACTTAGGGTCGTGATCGTTGTATGAAATGAATTACACAAAATTTGTCTTGGCAATTAATGATGACTTTAATGAAGTGGTTTGCCATTGCCTTCTCAATTTCACACACTTACTCGTAGTGTGTAGGTTTCCTCACGATGTTTTCCTTCACCGTACAGCTGGTATGAAATTGAGCACAAAGATTTTTGATAATCCAGAGGTGTGTGCCTGACCAGCTTTGAACTGCCGACCTCACACATGTGAAGCGGCGCTCTTATTTAATGGGAAATACTATAAGTATTTCCCATTGAATAGTAGGAGGATATGCTTATAGAGGAGTCGCCGAGGATCGGGCTCAGGGGGGCGCCCTAGGGGAGGCCTATGTCCAGCAGTGGACTGCGATAGGCTGATGATGAATGATGAAAACTTCTGATGCCCACTTGCCTGACCAATTTGTTGTCAAAGAAAAGTCCCCATATAGCAAATGCCTACGTCCAGCAGTGGTCTGCAAAATGCCGATGTTAATTTTGGTTTTACGCTAACTGCTAGCGCCATCTTCTTTATGTAGTTAAGCAGGAAATTAATACTCACTTAGTTTGTCAATAAACTCCGCTGGGCTGGAGAACACCATCAGCGCGGGGCAGGCCTCCGGCGGCACGAACTCTGGCTCGGGCTCCGGTTGGGCTTCGCCCTCTGTCACAATTATACAGGGACTGATCACGTCGGGGTCACCAGTAACCAGTTATAGGGACCGATCACGTCGGGGTCACAAACAACGATAACTTAGGGATGATTTAATAATATGCAACAACCGATTAGTGCGAGTATCATATTTTATTGAATGACTCATAGAATAAAATACAGTTTACATAAATGTTAGTATCCAAATCTAGAAACTATGTTGCTGCTTCAAGAATAAAATGAATTAAGATGTCCAAAAGGGAAAATCTTAAAAAATTCTCCGACAAGAATTCGAACCCAGAACCTCGGGCTGGATGTACTTACTAGCCTAGCCATTTACACTCAATGCGATAACTTCGCCATTGTGACTAAGGCTCGTATTAATAAATCGCACTCAACTCTGAGCTCGAACTTAAGGGCGAACTTGATGTGCTGTTTGGTATGAGAATGTCATAATTAGTTCGCACTCAAAATCGAGCTAAGAGTTGAGTGCGATTTATTAATACGAGCCTTAATGGCCTACGTTTCAAAAGTGGAGTGTTATAGGCATGATGATGAAAATGATCGTATAGAAGAACTTTATTGAGGTTATAATTTATTTCATCAAACTACAGCTCACCACCGCCGGCTTCTTCATCACCCTCTTCTTCACCAGCGCCGCCGCCTTCACCCGCCATCTCATCCTTGATGCGTTGCAGGCGGATCTCATCACCTGGTAGAGAAGAGAAGGAGTTATTATGAGAAGAGTTAAAGCCGTACGAACAGTGCTTACTTGCTGTTCATTAACTAGTCGGCTTAAACAAACATGTTGGTTTCAAAGGCTTTGTCGTTTGTCCAAAAACTAGTCACTAGTTGGTTGTCACTAGTCGCTCGTCACTAGTCGCTCGTCACTAGTTGCTCGTCACTAGTTCGCTATCACTAGTTTGCTATCACTAGTTCACTGTCACTAGTTCGCTGTCAGTTGGCAGTTGGCTGTCACTAGTCGGTGGTCACTAGTTGGCTGTCACTAGTTGGCTGTCACTAGTTGGCTGTCACTAGTTGGCTGTCACTAGTCGGTGGTCACTAGTTGGCTGTCACTAGTTGGCTGTCACTAGTTGGCTGTCACTAGTTGGCTGTCACTAGTTGGCTGTCACTAGTTGGCTGTCACTAGTTTGCTGCCACTAGTCGGTCGTCGCTAGTCGGTCGTCAATAGTCGGTCATCACTAGTCCGGTGTCACTAAACGGTTGTCACTAGTTGGTTGTCACTGGTCACTAGTTGGTTGTCACTAGTTGTTCACTAGTTGCTTGTCCACTACTTCGACGCTCGCCACTAGTCGGTCGTCACCAGTCTCTGGTCACAACGCTCCCTCACCCTTGGTGATCCTCTGGCGCGTGAGCGCGCCGCGGGGCATGGTGGGCGCGGGGTCGAAGGCGACCACCTTCCCCCCCGCCGCCACCCACACGCCGAGCTGGTGGTAGTCGCCCACCAGCAGCGCCGCGTGGCCCGGCTTGCTGCCGTCGTACCACATCTTGAAGACTCACTAACTAGTCACTTTCTAACTAGTCGCTAATTAACTGTCCAACTAGTCGCCTTGTAACCACAAGCTGTCTAACTAGTCGCCGTATAACTAGAATCTGTCTTACTAGCCGCTGACTAACTGGTAGCTGTCTTGTCACTAGTTGGTTGTCCACTAATCAGTTGTCACTAGTTGGCTGTCGCTAGTTGTCCACTAGTTGGCTGTCACTAGTTGTCACTAGTTCGCTATCACTAGTTGTCCACTAGTTGGCTGTCACTTGTTGTCCACAAGTTAGCTGTCACTAGTTGTGCACTAGTTGGCTGTCACTTGTTGTCCACAAGTTAGCTGTCACTAGTTGTGCACTAGTTGGCTGTCACTAATTTGCAGTCACTAGTTAGCTGTCACTAGTTGGCTGTCACAAGTTGGCTGTCACTAGTTGTCCACAAGTTGGCTGTCACCAGTTGTCCACTAGTTGGCTGTCACTAATTTGCTGTCACTAGTTGGCTGTCACTAGTTCGTTGTCACTTGTTCGCTGTCACTAGTTTTCCACTAGTTAGCTGTCACTAGTTGGCTGTCACTAGTTGGCGGTCATCAGTTGGCTGTCACTAGTTAGTTGTCACTAGTTTGCTGTCACTAGTCGGTCGTCCCTAGTTGGCAGTCACCAGTCGGCGGTCACCCCCTCACCCTTGGTGATCCTCTGCCGCGTGAGCGCGCCGCGCGGCATGGTGGGCGCGGGGTCGAAGGCGACCACCTTCCCCCCCGCCGCCACCCACACGCCGAGCTGGTGGTAGTCGCCCACCAGCAGCGCCGCGTGGGCCGACTTGCTGCCGTCGTACCAAGTCTTGAAGAGGCACTAGTTGCTTGTTTGTTATCAGTCACTTATTGGTCCATAGATTAAGTCACTAAATGGCCGTCACTAGTCAGTTGCCCAGTAGTTGGCTGTCACTAGTTGGTCGTCACTAGTTCGCTGTCACTAGTCGGTTGTGACTAGTTGTCCACTAGTTCGCCGTCACTAGTTTCACTAGTTCGCCGTCACTAGTTTCACTAGTTGTCCACTAGTTGGTGGTTACTAGTTGTTTGTCACTTGTCAGTTGTCACTAGTTGGTTGTCACTAGTCCGTCGTCACTACTCTGTCGTCACTAGTTAGTCGTCACAAGTCGGTTGTCACTACTCTGTCGTCACTACTCTGTCGACACTAGTGTGCCGTCACTAGTCGCTCGTCACTAGTCGGTCGTCACCAGTCGGCGGTCACCCCTCACCCTTGGTGATCCTCTGGCGCGTGAGCGCGCCGCGGGGCATGGTGGGCGCGGGGTCGAAGGCGACCACCTTCCCCCCCGCCGCCACCCACACGCCGAGCTGGTGGTAGTCGCCCACCAGCAGCGCCGCGTGGGCCGGCTTGCTGCCGTCGTACCACATCTTGAAGAGGGCCTCCTTGATCTCTGTGGAAGAAATTGGAGCTTTAGTAAAGCATCACCAGCGGTATTTATCTTATTTTTTTTAGGACTCGTTGGCGCTGTTTTAGCGCGCTCAGCCTTCGATTGGAGAGTTAAGCAACTTTCGCAGAGGCCAGTCATCGGATGGGTGACCGTAAAATTTCTGCCTGTTTCATCTATCCCTACTACGCTGTCTCTTTTGGTAGGGATTGATGGAAAAAAATCTAAATACCGGTAGAAATACTTTGAAAAAAATCCATCTATCTTTACCAGCGTGGACTGATAAGGGATACTTGGACTTTTATTAAAATCAAAGGGTTCGGAAAGCCACGCGGAAGTCACGGGCTGCCGCTAGTCGAACGATAAAACTTCTAGGAGAATATTGGATTACTCTGGACTCACGTTTCATAGGCGGTTCCTTAGCCTCTTCCTCAAGCTCTTCACCAGTCTCATCAGCTCCGCCGCCGCCTTCTTCTTCTTCACCTTCCTTTATGACAATAAAGAGACAAATTTCTACTTTGAGTTTACTCAAACATAATATCGATGTCTATAAGATTGTTGTTAGTTGATTCTGATGAATCAAGGAATCACCCAGAGCAGAATTTTGTTCTTGTGAATGTTCTCTTAAGAAATTGATTGATAATGTACATTACAAACATACATACAGCCTAGTACATTACAAACAATTGGATTTTAATCCATTTAAGTTCAAAATAGGCTGTTTAGGCCTGCAGCTGTGAGAGTGGCAGGGCAGCATTAAAGACATTAATCCTACTAGCCACCATCCTACACCCGTCACCTGCCATTTGGACATTTTACTAAATTCAAGTTCGTTTCCCCGCCGACTATAAAATCTTACGGTTTCCGACATACACAAATCCTGGCAGAGAGGAGTTGGCCTAATACCAGTAGGCAGTAGTCCAAAAAGCTGATCCTTATGATATAAAATGAAATGAAATGAAATGAAATAATTTATTCAGAATTTGATTCACTTAGTAAACGTCAAAACGATTTTGTACGTCAAAACTTTTTTCGCCCTACCAGCGCCTCGACGTGAATGGCCTGCTGAGAAGAGACGCCGGAAGAAACTCAGCAGTTATGCCTTTTTTTAAATAAATATCAATTTTACAATTTTGTCAAATATGTACTTATAATTAATACAAATTAAGTACGGCTTAGGGGATATTAGACGATCCAAAAATAACTTCTGATGTCTGCATACAAAATAGACTCACCGGTGGAGGGGCGTCCGGCAGCCTTAGAGGGAGTTTGATCGGCTCCCCCAACTCAATGGAGAAGGTGTTAGCCCCCATGGAGAACTTCTCCGTCAGGTCCTCGGGGAGAATCTCCTTGCGGCCCGTCTTCTTCACGTGCTGGAGGTAGTAGTCCGCGCCCGCATCTGAAAAAATTGGCCAAGTGCGAGTCGGACTCCCGCACTGAGGGTTCCGTAAAATTCTATTTTTGACGTATTAAAAAAACTACTGAATAGATTTCGCTCGAACCAATTTTCGTTGGTAGTTTTTAGGGTAATGTACATTATATAATTATTTCAGTTTTATCATCCTCTTATTTTAGAAGTTAGAGGGGGGGGGACACACTTTTTTCCACTTTGGAAGGGTCTGTCACGCAAAGTATTCACATTAGAAAAAAGTGATATTAGAAACCTTAATATAATTTTTAAAGACCTATCCATAGATACCCCACACGTATATGTTCAATGATAAAAAATTTTTAGAGTTTCAGTTCTGACTATGGGGACCCCCCACTTTTTTTATTTTTTGTCTATTTTAATGTGACAACCTTGTTGCGGTTCACGGAATACATCTACTTACTAAGTTTCAACAGTATAGTACTTATAGTTTCGGAATAAAGTGGCTGTGACAGACTGGCGGACAGACAGACAGACAGACAGACAGACAGACATGACGAATCTATAAGGGTTCCGTTTTTTGCCATTTTGGCTACGGAACCCTAAAAAGGAGCGGTTTTAAGAGATGCCTGGATTCCTTCCGCTTAAGAGAAGCGTAAAGAAGTATCTTACGGGCCGGTATGGCGATGCCAAGGATAGGACTGAAACGGTTCTTTGGTACCTCATCCGTTGTCATGGCAACTGGGGCTCCCCTTTTGCTTACCATAAGCAGACCCGTCACCAGGGAGACAAATTGGAAGAAAATTCTCAATTGTCACCCCGGAGGACAGTGATAGAGGGGACCCTACTGGGAATAATTGTATTGGAACTACTCCTTATGGCGATGTAGATGTGGTCGCCACTATACGTCATACTGTTCACAAACCTAGGAAGTTGAACATGTGATCTTGATGCATATGGGGTGGAGGCACAGAGTCCGTGGCTGCCGCGAAAGCCGCCGCAGCTGGTAAGGCGAACGTTCGGCCCGCCATGTCATCCGCCTGCAAGAATATTATAGATAGTTTGTGTAGTGTATGCGCTCATTCATTCATTCATTCATTCATCCATTCATTCATTCCCCTCGCATAGACTTTAGCTGTCTAGTTCGCACCACGTCATGATATACGAGAGCCACTGGCGAGAGTAGACGTGTTGGTAGTCTGTCCATTAAGTGCGTGTACGAGCCTGTGAGATATTACCTACTGTAGGACTGTCCCTACAGTTTGCATTACGTAAAAACAGCGCTGACGGTACAGTAGCTGGCGGGCGATACCAGCGGATACGATACCACTTTGGTACCGCATCCGCTGTCATGGCAATAAGGGCTCTTCTTTGGTTACCATCAGAGTTAAGCCAACATACCGAGAGCCACTATAAAAAAAATTGCCGTGTACTGCTGGCAAAGAATGGCACTTAACTATTGCTTTCAATAGGTTTCTTAAGAACAACTAAGAGGAAGTCTCCTGAGTAGCAGTAGCGTTCGCTGTAGCGACCATTTACCAAACTTCGTTCTACCCGCCCAGGTAGGCACCCAGCGTAGTGAATTAAATATCTCTGGACATTATTCACACAGTGTCATCTAGCCGCAAACTAAGCAGTAGCTTGTGCTATGGGTGCCAGACAACGGATAAACATTACTTATATAAGGTGTAACAAAATATACTGCAAATATTTTAAGGGCGAATTGTTTAGTGGAAATGTAATAAATTTTTTTAGTAAATTTTTTTTGTTTATTCGCTAGTTTCCGAGAAAATCAACAAAATAAATTGAGTCAATAATTGGGAAAAGTACAAAATTTGTCATATGCAAGACAGCTAGTCGTGTTTTATCAGTGTAATACAATTACTACACTTAATTGTCCTGCCCCAAAAGCAATGTGGTGGAGAGGGGTCGAAGCTTACAGGACGAAAAGAGCAATTTGGCCAATGCAGAAAATGCAAAATTTTTAGGCAATTATTTTGACTTTTTAATATCTGATATTGATTACATTGCCACTAAAGAATTCACCCTTAAAATATTTGCAGTATATTTTGTTACACCCTATATACTTTTTTTTGTACTAGTACATATTATACATAGAAACACCCAGACATGTTCATGCACACAAATGTTTGTACCGTGCGGGGATCGAACCCGCGACCTTTGGTGTAGTAGCCGACTTCTCGACCATTACACCAAACGGCTCGTCATTACACCAAATTGGGAAGCCTTACGTCCATTTGTGAACTACAACAGGCTGTTCATTATGATTGCAAAGTCCTCGTTTCCTAACAAATTAATATGGTGTAACTACCGGCCGCCCGCGACTCCGTCCACGTGGATTTCTTTTTTTCGAAATAAAAAGTAGCCTATGATCTGTCTCAGGGTCTAAAGATTGTCTGTACCAAATTTCATCAAAATCGGTTGCGAGGTTTAAGCGGGAAAGCGTAACAGACAGACAGACAGACAGAGTTACTTTCGCATTTATAATATTAGTTGGGATATTAGTTGGGATGATTACTGTTCTAGATCATTCACAACAGATAAAAATAAGAAAGATACTCACCCCAACACCAACTTTCTCGGCAGCCTTACCGAGTGCAGTGTTCTCTCCACGAGGACCCATCAGGATAGCGGCCGTCATCTTACTGATCCACTCGAACTGTTTGTTCTGCAAACATACAAATGCAAGTAAGAACACAGAGAATAAAAAGTTTATGGACCTGACAGCCTTGAAAAGGGAAGTAATAAGGCTGTTCCTTAGGACTCTGTAACCTGTAACAGATTTACGATTCTGCCTGCAGGTTTCAACAAAATTCATGAGGAAACTTCGTTCCTTTTCTTCTCCTTGTACTACTATCAACACGTGTGTACGTATATTTGATTGATGCGTCATAGCCTGTGTGCCTGCGTTGCGTGTCCATGTTTCGGTGCCTCACTTCGTGTGTCTCTGTGTCCCTGTGTCCCTTTGTCCCTGTGTCCCTATGCCCTGTGTTCCCGTGTCTATGTGTCTCTGTGTCTATGTGTCTGTGTCTCTGTGTCTCTGTGTCTATGTGTCTCTGTGTCTTTGTGTGTCTCCGTGTCTCGGTCTCCCTCTGTCCCTGTGTCTCTATGTCTCGTGTCTCGTGTCTCGCGTCTCGGGTCTCGTGTCTCTGCGCTCCTGCATCTCTGCGCCACTACGTCTCTCGCCCCTCGTGTCTCTGTACCTCACCTCGAGCTTGGTCTCGGGCGCGCCCAGCTCGGGCACGAGCCGGCTCACGCTGACGCTGACGGGCGACAGGTTGAAGCTGTCGTCTGCGCCCGGAGTCAGGTTGCCGAGGATCACCTTCACCAGCTCGTCTAGTGTCTAGTGGCTGGTGTCTAGTGTCTAGTGTCTAGCGTCTAGTGTCTCTGTGTCTCTGTCTCTGTGTCCCTGTGTCTCTGTGTCTCTGTCTTTGTGTCTCTGTGTCCTTGTGTTTATCTGTGTCTCTGTGTCTCTGCGCCCCTGCGTCTCTGCGTCTCTCTTCCTCGTGTCTCTGTAACTCACCTCGAGCTTGGTCTCTGGCGCGCCCAGCTCGGGCACGAGGCGGCTCGCGCTGACGCTGACGGGCGACAGGTTGAAGCTGTCGTCTGCGCCCGGAGCCAGGTTGCCGAGGATCACCTTCACCAGCTCGTCTAGTGTCTAGTGGCTGGTGTCTAGTGTCTAGTGTCTAGTGTCTAGCGTCTAGTGTCTCTGTGTCTCTGTCTCTGTGTCCCTGTGTCTCTGTGTCTCTGTCTCTGTGTCTCTGTGTCCTTGTGTTTATCTGTGTCTCTGTGTCTCTGCGCCCCTGCGCCACTACGTCTCTCGCCCCTCGTGTCTCTATACCTCACCTCGAGCTTGGTCTCTGGCGCGCCCAGCTCGGGCACGAGGCGGCTCGCGCTGACGCTGACGGGCGACAGGTTGAAGCTGTCGTCTGCGCCCGGAGCCAGGTTGCCGAGGATCACCTTCACCAGCTCGTCTACCGAACCCTTGATGCGGACGAGGGCGGCGGCCGAGCGAGGCTCGTCTGACGGTGCGCCTGTAGTGGACAAAGTTGGGAAATTGTGCTTAAATTACAGGTTTTGATTTTCCCTTGATTTCTTTTTCAATGTTATATGGAGACCTGTATAGTATAGTGGTTTAAGTATCGGGCCGTGGTCTCGAGGTGCGATTTCTGGGCTATTAGTAGTTTCCAGTCTTATTTCCAGAATATCGTTAATCTCCTGAACCTGACTATGATCCAATTCGTCTGGTTTCCTTTGTAAGTGTTACGCAGGTCAGACGACAATCGCTTCATTGTAATAAGACTGCGCTGGTCAATTCAGGATCATAAACGCAGTACTTTAGGCTCCGAGGCAATAACAAAACTTGGCGATTGAAAAGAGCAACTATCGAGTTTCTTGCCGCTTCTTCTCGGTAGATGACTGCATTCCGAAGTCGGTGGTAGATTCAATGTGTTGTTTTATTATTGACGATTTCTGAGGCCTATTTGAATAAAGTATATTTTGATTTTGATTTTGATTTTGAATGGCCGAGGATGCAACTGGAAGAGGTTGAAAAATAAAATACTCATGATGTTAAAAACTTACCATTCTCATCACACCCATGAGGATCAAAGAAGTACAGATGCTGGTCCTTCTTCCACACAGCCACGGACCCTCCGCGAGCAGTCAGAACACCATAGTTGTAGTCCTTGAAGAGTTGCTTGAGGGAATCCTTGAGGGACAGGATCCCTGATCCCTTCTCAGGGTTGAGCTGACCTGGAAAAAGATCGAGGAACATGATAATGACTTTGATGTTTCAGCCGGATCAGATAATCTTGTCCAGTAAAAGTAGATTTGGTTCAGTTAATTTTTAACGTTAATTACAAATACATAATGATCACTACATAGTATAAAACAAAGTCGCTTTTTAGGGGTCCGTAGCCAAATGGCAAAAACGGAACCCTTATAGTTTCGTCATGTCTGTCTGTCTGTCTGTCTGTCTGTCTGTCCTGGTTCGTTCTCCGCCGTTTCTGAACCGATTGCCACGAAAATTGGTGGAGAGATGTATAGTGATAATTCAAGAATTGGTTTTTAAAATTATCGAAAAATAATCATTTTTTACCCCCCCTCCCATACAGCGAAAAGTTAATTCAAAAAAAAAATTCGACTTAACCCATCGTGTAGGGTATCGTTAAACAGGTATTTTTAAATACAATAAAACTCGCCTTGAAACCATGTGGATCAAACACCCCAGTCTCGAGATATATTAATACAAAGTTAAAATTAGAGCGTCCCCCCCCCTTAACTTTTGAAATACTATTACAATAATTCTGAAAAAAATGTCCTGTATACCTCTAAGTAAGTACTTTCAACGAAAACTATAGCGAACTCTGTATCATACATAGTTATTTTTATACAACTCGACCAACTTATGACGTGCAGTTGCCCTTACTAAATGTTTTCTTAAGCGGTCGGGCTATCTTTTAGCTACGGAACCCTTTCATGGGCGTGTCCGACACGCTCTTGGCCGGTTTTCTGTCCCTATGTGTGTTGTATATCCCTATGAACGCTTAAATCTTTAAAACTACGCAACGGATTTTGATGCGGTTTTTATAATAGATAGAGTAACTCATGAGGAAGGTTTTTATGTATAATATCATCCATTAAATAGTGGACAAGTACCACGGGCGAAGCCGGGGCGGGCCGCTAGTATATGAATAAATAAATAAATAATAAATAAATTCATTGGACTTACACACCAATTGCCTTGCCAAACTAAGCTAAAAGCTTGTACTATCTAGACCAACAGGCCCGTCATGAAGTTACTAAATAAACAGTTATCAAAGTGCTAAATCTTGTGGACCAAGCTTTCTTACGCTTAACAAAGACTTCTCCAACTTATAACGATGAATATAATGTAAAGAAATAAGAAAATATGTATGATTTTTTTATTTATTCCTTGCCGGCTTACCAAAATTCAGGAATGGGCAGCAGCGTCCCCTGTGTTTTATCTCACCAAATCGTCCTCTCAGCGTGGTGCCTATTGGCATTATCCACATCTGAACGAGACTTACTCCCAGCAGTGGACTGCAATGACGAAGGACTCACCACTAAGCGCGCTATCCATGACCTCAGTTTCAATATGGTCGTACTCCGATATCTTGAACCGGTTCAGCACGTCAGCAGCGGCCAGGTACCCCGTGGGACCCTTCTCCTCCTCCTCGCCCGTCTCCTCCTCGGTCTTGGGAGACTCCAGGCTTATGCCCATCTTCTCGAGGTGCTCCATCGTGTTCTGGTAGAGGATGTCGCCTCTCACTAAGGTCTGTAAGCATACAATATATGAAATTAAAATCTACTGCTAGTTTCTTAGTCAAGATGGTTTGGACAAAATTTTAAAATGAAGTCCAAGATAGAAAAGAATAGAGAAAGGTGAGAGTCCTGTATAAGGTAGGGAATAAATAATAACTTGAAATTCCCGAGGGAGCTTTGATTTTTATTTTATTTAAATTACAATTGAACTTCAAATATTAAAAGTAATGGCAGCGATGGACACGGACGTGGCCTGCTTGCCTCTGTTCTCTTCTTATGATGAAGAGCTAATAACTGTTAGGCTTCTGTACCAACCTCGTCAATATCCTCATTGGTCCAGCTCGCAGAGTCCGCAATGTGCGCCATGGCTATAGCAGCGATGGATACGGGTGTGGCCTGCTTGCCTCTGTTCTCTTCTGATGATGACGAGCCAGTAAGTGCCTCTCCACTAACCTCGTCAATATCCTCATTGGTCCAGCTCTCAGGGTCCCCAATGACAAATGATCTAGGCCTGCTTCCCTCTGTTCTCTTCTGATGATGACGAGACATAACTGTTTAGCTTCTGTACCAACCTCGTCAATATCCTCATTGGTCCAGCTCGCAGGGTCCACGATGTGCGCCATGGCTATGGCAGCGATGGACACGGGCGTGGCCTGCTTCCCTCTGTTCTCTTCTGGGAACCGCTCGTCGGCCTCGTGGAAGCTGCCTCTCACGATCCAGCGGTTGGGGGCGATCGCTGGTGTGGAAATAATTATTTGATTAAATAACCTACTTGTGAGCGTTAAGGTTCAGAATGTTCAATTCCCAAAATGTTAACATGGTGCCAAACGATAACTGTCCCAGATATTGGGATACTGGGATTTTCCTCTTCCTCTCGGGCCTTGATACGGAGTGGACGTGTTCAAGTGTAACTAAATAATTGTTAATTTGTGCCGGGTCGCTGCTTGAGCCCTGTTGTCTGTGATTTGGGGCTGCGCCCTGTGCTCCGAAGCGCCCTCAGTTCCAACACGGCGTGTGGTGAGATCTTGACTTTTTGTTGATTCTGCTCGGACGCGAACCCGCGCGCCGCTTGGGCTGTGCGCATTTTGACCGCCTTGTCTGCGCGCTCCGCCATGAAGCAAGTTAGCGTCGGTGACAAAAGCTGCACCTACATCTGAGCTACGCGAGTGTGACAAACGCCTGCGAGCGAGCTACGAGCAATCTTCGTGCGCATTACATGTTTGCAAGCCCTAAGTCTTCAGTAATTACTCGAATTAGACGTGCCATCGGCGCCCCTGTCGTCTGAGTTTGCTGGATTGTACGTCTTTCAATCCAAAATGCATAAATGCTCCGGTTGTCATAAGGCAGTGAAAGCCTGCGATCGTATAGAATGTTCCAACTGCGCATCTTCCTATCACTGTCTATGCGTTACCATATCTGCTCAAGATTTAAGGAGTATGTCGGCCGAGTCTAAGGGTTCCTGGGAATGCCCTGAGTGTCAGAGTAAAAAGCCGCGGAGTGACAACTCCAATACTCCAATTAGGCCGCAGTCCGCATCTATAGGTGCAAATCCGAACGTTAACATTGCTGCGCGCCGTAAGAAACAGGAATCACCAAAGGAGTCCGAAGCTAGTGCCAATTTGAACACATCGCGTTTTGAATTGCGTTCCATAATACAGGAGGAACTTAAGGAGTTATTAAGGGAGCATATGAGTGATTTGAAAAGTAATATAAATAGTCAGCTTGCGGCCGTAAAGGGTGAAATCACAGGCCTGACTAATTCCATTCAATTCTTGAGCGATTATTTTGAGCAAATTAAAACTGATATAAGCGGATGTAAGGCTAAAATTGATTCAATAATAGAAGAGAAAGAATCCTTACAAAGTGACATTAACAAGCTCACTTTCCGCCTCAACCAGATGGAGCAAATTTCCCGCGCATCAAACCTAGAGATACAATGTGTTCCTGAACGAAAATCCGAAAATGTTATGTCTGTTGTTTCAAATTTATGCAAGGCAGTATCGTGCCCGGTTAAAGAGACCGACATCATCTATTGCTCCCGCGTAGCAAAAAAGGACGCTAATAGTCCGCGTCCTCGATCGATACTTGTTAAGTTAATAAGCCCCCGCTCTAGAGACTCGTTACTAGCGGCAGTAATAAATTATAATAAAAACCACCCGCAGGACAAGCTGTCCACCGAACACGTTGGATTGGGAGCTGTTAATAAGACTTCCATATTTGTGGTAGAAAACCTCTCCCCCGAAAATAAGCTACTCCATGCGGCAGCGCGCACCCGCGGAAAGGAGCTGGATTACAAGTACGTGTGGGTTCGAGGTGGACGCGTTTACATGCGGAAAACAGACACATCGGAATATATTCTCGTGCGCGATACTTCGACGCTGGAAAATTTGTCTTAAGTTCTTCTGCTCATATCTTACTAAGAGTACAATAGTGTAAGGCTTACCATACAAAGATTTGAATGTGTATTTTCAAAACGTCAGGGGGCTTCGTACGAAAACTGACACCTTTTATAGAAATGTACTTAGCTGCAATTATGATATAATAGTGCTATGTGAAACTTGGCTAAACAGCTCAATTTTTGACTCCGAGTTGTTTTGTAATCGGTACGTGGTGTATAGGCGTGACAGGGAGACAAGTGGCTTTCATCAGCACAAGTCTGGTGGCGGGGTACTCATAGCTGTTTCCAAAAAGCTTAGTTCCCGTAGGTTGTCTCAGTTTGAGAGTAAATGTGAGGACGTCTGGGTGGAACTGACTATAACTCATAATTCTAAACCCACTGACAAATTGGTCCTCTGTAGTGTTTATCTTCCACCCCCAATTCAACAACAAATTCTAGACCACTTTTTAGACAACTGTAATCGCATCTTGGAATCAAAAAATGAAACAATAATACTAGGAGACTTCAATCTCAGTGAAATTCAGTGGAATAAAGAGGGTTTTATCGCCTCCACTTCTAAAAAATCCATGCTAGTCACTACATTCTCCGATTTTCTAGTCCTAAACAATCTTAAGCAGCATAATACAATTTTGAATGATAAAAATAAGGTTTTGGACCTAATTCTCTCAAGTGTCGGAACAGTAAAAGTTGAACACAGCGATAACCTACTAAGTAACTTAGACTCTTACCATCCACCTCTAGATGTAGCTATATCTTTTAATGTTTCACCAATACTGGCTCCTTGTCCACCTACTCAAAAACTAAATTTTTACAAAGCCGATTACGACAAAATTTCGACTCATCTAGGCTCAATTGGGTATTTGACTGCATTTAAAATAAATTATGAAACTCATACATTAAAGACGAAATTTAAAAATAATCACAAATCATTATGTCACAGTTACATTTTCGCTTTTAACAAATTATCATAGTTAATCGAAACTAAAAAAGTATTGATTTGACAATATTAGCTTGTGACGTCATATGCTTGAATTTCATACAGTTTTCCCTACAATGTTGCGTTTTTGACATTTAATAAAAGTGAGTGATTTGACCTGTCAGTCAAATACCGTATTAATTGGGAAAGCCTCTTCGTTGGGTGTGACTCTGTGGACGTAATGACAGACAGATTTTATTTGGAACTGAAAAGCGCCATACACAAATATGTCCCACGAAGCAAAAATACTACAAATAATAAATATCCAATTTGGTATTCAAAAAATTTGATTCGCCTATTGCGAGAAAAATACAAAGTCAGAATAAAATATAAGAAATTTAGGAACCCGCTAGATAAAATAAGTTTGGATATATTAAAAAAAAGATGTGTTGACCTAATAAATGCGTGTTATGCCGACTATGTGAAGGAGCTCGAACAAAGCTTGTCTATTAACCCTAAAAAGTTCTGGACATTCCTGAAAAATAAAAAACTGAATAGCAATTCATATCCATCTACCATGAAACTGGGCTGCTTGGAAGAGACAACTGGAACGGGTATTTGTAACATTTTTGCTTCACATTTTGCTTCTGTATATAAGCAGGGAGCTAACACTTGTCCCGTCACTAGATCAGATCATTTGAGGACGTCAGATTGCCTTGGTAATTTCTCTTTTTCGCAAAAAGAAGTTTATAATACCCTAAAGACCTTGGATAGATCAAAAGGCACCGGTCCCGATGGCATACCTCCTTTGTTTGTCATTGAATGTTGCGAATCACTTTGTGTACCTCTGACCATTATCTTCAACAGGTCTCTGGCGGCGGGGTTCTTCCCATCAATCTGGAAGGAAGCACGTGTTGTTCCCGTTTTTAAATCTGGCGACAAATCTTATGTGAATAACTACCGACCCATTTCAATTTTATCGGTGTTTGGAAAAGTATTTGAATCTTTAGTTTGTCTCGTTTTATCATCTCACATAAAAAACTTAATTTCACCATACCAATCAGGCTTCTTTAAATCTCGTTCGACTACGACAAATCTTGTATCCTTTGTTGAGAAGATATCAAAATCCCTTGATTCCCGCACACCAGTGGACGTTATTTATACAGATATCAGCAAAGCTTTCGACTCAGTTGACCACAATATCCTGCTTCATAAACTCTCGCTATTTGGAATATCAAATGCCTTGCTGAAATGGTTTGAATCGTATCTCAGTGAGCGAAAGTTACGGGTCGTGTTGAACGGCTTCTGCTCAGAGTCGTTCATTTCTACATCAGGCGTCCCGCAGGGTTCCCATCTAGGCCCAATTCTCTTTAACATATTTATAGATGATATAACTAACATCTTCAAACACGCCGAATGTTCCCTCTACGCTGATGATATGAAACTTTCCATGCAAATAAAAAATGACGCAGACGTTTTACTATTGCAGGAGGATCTAGATCGACTCACTGAATGGTGTAACAAAAACAGACTTCACCTTAATATTGAAAAATGCAAATCCATCCGTTTTTCACGAAGCACGAATAATAATAATTTAACATTGTCTTATACCATCAATGGACTACCCCTGCAGGAGGTAGACTCTATTCGTGATTTAGGTGTTATAATGGACAAGCAATTGAGGTTTCACAAACATATTGACTGGTTGGCAACCAGGGGTTTCCAGATGCTGGGGTTTCTGTTGCGTAACTCAAAAGAGTTTAAAAAGTCCTCCACCAAAATACTTTTATACCAGGCACTAGTCCGTTCCGGCCTGGAATACTGTAGTCAGGTTTGGTCTCCACAATACGAGGTTCACTCAAAGCGTATAGAGAGAATCCAAAAGAGATTCCTTTGGCACCTCTCATTTCAGACGAACATGGCTAAGAAATTACCAACTTATCGAAGCCGCCTAGACTTTTTCAAGTTAACTGGGTTGGAGGCGCGCCGACAGTACTTAGATCAAATGTTCCTTTATAAGATCATCAATTCTACAGTGGACAGTCCTGACTTACTAAGAACCGTGTCCTTAAATGTCCCAAATAAATTACCACGCCGCGAAAGATATGTGCCCTTTTTCATCGCTGGCTCAAAAAGCAATTTGGGTCACCACGCCACCATGAATAGAGTGATGAGGAAGTACAATCGACTTCATAAGAGTTGTGATATCGACATTTTTTCCAATACACCACGTACATTTAAAAATAAAGTTTTAAAGCATATTGCTTCAATTTAATTTTACTATTAGTTACTTATATTTAGTTCAGAGATAGATAATGTTTGGAGTTAATTTTAATTTTAAGATAAATTGCACAGTCCACTTTCCAAGGTGTGGCAACCTATAATTAAGAAAACACTTAGCCTTAATCCTGTATCTAGCATTAGGTTAATTTTTAGTTCAGTGTTATTCTTGTTGGTTGTTCTAAATAAATAAATAAATAAATAAAATTTTACATTTTGGGATATAAACATTTTGCAGCATGCTATCATTTGGGAATTGAACATTCTGAACCTAAACGCTTGTGATGTATCCCAGGAGACCACAAGGAGACTTGAAAAACATAATGATGCGAGATGCGACTGATGAGTTGGTGATAGGAATATTGGTGATAACGATGGTGACGGTGCTAAATCCCTCACGCTTCATCCTGTTGACAGGCTCAGGCATCTCGTCGATGGCGTAAACGTTCACATCGCTGATGCTGAACGGTTTCCTTCTCAGATCCGCTGCACTGTCCAAGAAGTGCTCGCAGAGGCGGCTGGCGTACGTGAAGTAGTGCAAATGGATGTGTCTGAGCGGGATTCGAACCCGTGACTCTTGATACTGAGGAAATGGAACTGGGTGGACGTTGGCAATGCTGGTGATGACGGTGATAGTAACCATGATGATGACGGTGGTAGTGACAATTGTGATGATTGCGTTTGTAATGATAGTAAAGCAGTAGCTAAGATAGTGAAGTCGGTGGCAACAACGGTGATCACATTTCTAGTAACACCATTAGTATTCGGCCATGGCGGCCGATCTTACGATCAGCCAGGTACGCAGGATATATTATAGTGCACAAGTGAGTGCGCAAGCACAGGTGCACTCTCTATTCCTTCACTCTCATAATTCGGTGGGACAGCAATCTGACACGACCGTAGAGAGATCAGGCGCAGGACCACCGGCTTAACGTGCCTTCCGAAGCACGGAGGAGCTCGAGATGAAATTTTTCGGTCACCCATCCGATGACTGGCATCTGCGAACGTTGCTTAACTTTTGCAACCGCAGGCCGAGTGCGCTAACCACTGCGCCATCAAGCTCCTAACAGTAATGCAGTAATGCAGTAGTAAAGAATAGTGATGGTGGAAAGAACATTGATGATGATGGTGATAACGATGTTGACGGTGCTGAATCCCTCACGCTTCATCCTGTTGACGGGCTCAGGCATCTCGTCGATGGCGTACACGTTAACATCGCTGATGCTGAACGGCTTCCTCCGCAGATCAGCTACACTGTCAAGGAAGTGCTCGCAGAGTCGACTGGCGTGTCGTGAAGAAGTGCAAATGAATGTGTCTGAGCGGGATTCGAACCCGTGACTCTTGATGGAAACAACGATGATACTTTGATACTGAGGAAATGGAACTGGATGGACATTGGCAATGCTGGTGATGACGGTGATAGTAACCATGATGATGACGGTGGTAGTGACAATTGTGATGACTGCGTTTGTAATGATTGTAAAGCAGTAGCTAAGATAGTGAATAGGATGGCAACAATGGTGATCACCGAGGAGCGGGCTAATTGGAGAGCCCTAGGAGATGCCTATGTCCAGCAGTGGACTGCAATAGGCTGATGATGATGATGATCAATGGTGATCACATTGCTTGTACTGGTGGTAACGCAATAATAAAGAGTAATAATGACGGTCGCGGTAATATTGGTGACAAATATGATATAGATGGTGACAGTGGTGAATCCCTCACGCTTCATCCTGTTGACGGGCTCAGGCATCTCGTCGATGGCGTAAACGTTGACATCGCTGATGCTGAACGGCTTCCTCCGCAGATCAGCCGCACTGTCAAGGAAGTGCTCGCAGAGTCGGCTGGCACGCGTGAAGTACATCAAACAAGCCTTGCCGCCATCTTGAAGGCCAACCTGAAACCAAATGACAATTAAAATAAATAAATAAAATCCTTGGACCAATTGCTAAGCACCACAGTAAGTCCATAGGCCCATAACCTGTTGTAATTAAATGACTATATCTAATTACTTAGTTTTAATTGAACAGAATAAATGCACATTACAGCAAATATGGCGCAGAATAGATCAACGACTGATAGATGATATCTGTATCTATGTAAAAGAACGCGTCAATTTCAAACTATTACAACAAAATTCAATTTGGATTTACAGAGAACATTTTTAGAAAAAGCCCCAAGCAGAGCGCATACAAACAAACCAAATAAACAATTAAATTTATCGTAAATAATACATCGATATTAATTCCATCTTTGACGCGGTGGGTGGACAGGCACTGATAAAATTCTGGAGTTACCCCTCCGCCCACCAGTGGGTGAATCCAGTGGGTGAGCGGGGCATCGCCCTATCTAGCCTATCATCAAGATAAAAAATGTGGGAGACAAACCTTCATTCCGTTACGATCAGCCGGCCAAGGGTGGTATATGTAGTACCGGCCTCCCTCGTTCCATATGGCAGTTTCGTATTCCCCTGGGATCTGTAAGAAGATTGAATAAATACTTATAATAGTCGACATTTGGTGACAGTAAAATTCGACAAAGTAAATTGTGAGAACAAAAGCGCCCTTATAACGTCGTTGTCGAAACAACTAGTCATTTGACAGTATCCAACAGCAAGGCAAATCATTGGAGTCAAGTAAAAACAACTGATCGTCTTTCGATAAAAAAAAAAAAAAAAAAAAAAAAAACAGTGGTTTAGCCGGCATATAGTTACGCTTATTGAATCCAGATGATCACAAGAGCTAAGGTAGCCCGCTCGACTGGGAAAGCACTTCTAACATAAAGGCCTTTAGCCTAAAGCAGTCTTTCCCAAAATGGGCGATAACGCCCCCATGTGGGCGCTACAGGTCTCGAGGGGGGCGGTAAGAGACCCAGAAAGAAAATGAGGGCATTGTGTAGAGGCGGGGGGGGGGTACAGTTCATATATCTGTCCTATTTTATTGAAAACGCCCGAAAACCGCTCCTATCGTAAATGTTAAATGAAAACACACACCTGCAAAACTCCAGAGTCGGCCTCCTTGAAGAAGTTCTCGATGCCTCGACACAGATCCAGGACCTTCGGGTTGGTGGACATCAGCTTACCCCAGACTGCGATTCCGCGTTGCTGAAACAATAGCAATCATCATCACGCTGTTTTGGGAGCGATGGTGGCCTGGTAGTACGGAAGTCGTCTCACTACGTGAAGTCCGTGGTTCGATTCCGGCCGACACCTCTGGATTTTTCGATATCTAGATTTGTGCCATTATCTCGACGGTGAGGGAAAACACTCACAAACATTCAGATAGATTTTGACTTTAGTTCAGTTAAATCTGAATGTGTAACCATGATCTGATTTGTCTAGTGTCTCTAAGGGTTGTCTCACTACGTGAAGTCCGTGGTTCGATTCCGGCCGACACCTCTGGATTTTTCGTTATCTAGATTTGTGCCATTATCTCGACGGTGAGGGAAAACACTCACAAACATTCAGATAGATTTTGACTTTAGTTCAGTTAAATCTGAATGTGTAACCATGATCTGATTTGTCTAGTGTCTCTAAGGGTTACGAAGGTCCGATGGCAGTCGCTTCACTGTAATAACCAGACTCGCCAATCCTGGATCATGGTCAAAGCGGACCCCGCACAGAAACGGGATAAACGCTAGGAAGAAGAAGATCACACTGTTTTGGTTCCCAACTGGACGTAGGCTTTACCGGAAGTGGTATTAAGCCACAATCACCAACCTGAACAGGGAACATTTGCGATCAATTTGTCAGAATTCTATTAATGCAATAGCTGAAATCTTTTATCGAATTTACATTGATGCTTAGAATTTTTATTTTAAAAAATTTCGCAAGTTTGCGCTTAATAATAAAGGACATGTGGGCCTACATTCTGTTTAATTCAGATGTCAAACCAAAATGGATATTAACAAGAGTACCTTTTGTTTATATTCCGTGTCTCGAATCCTGAATGTTTCCTTTAGTTCTCCGAGTACTATCCTTCTGATGGGTCCACCTCTCTCCAGAAGCGATTCCTGAACACAAAATTTTATTAGCTCGTTGAAATTTGTAATGCCACTTGAAGGGGAAGTGCCCTTAATGCTGTAGGTAGAAAACATTACTCAAAAGAAACATTTCTTTATTTTTGAAAAGAAAGAAAACTGCATACAAGTATTTGTAAAAATTCGATCTGTAAAAGTTGCACCCTGTACTTTTATTGCATCAATCGTGAGTGTCAAAATTATAAGGATGAATTCTCTCTATCAAGCTTCATAAATGAAATGAAAGGAAAACAATGACACCTTATTCTATCGGCAAATAAGCGGCGTTAAATCGGTGGTGAGGACATTCTTATTAATACACGTGGTAAAGTGTTATTAAGCTCTTGCGAAATGGCATCTTGACCAACCCGCCATGTCTAGCCCACCAGGTGAATCGCTTGTTCGTTCGCCTCCCTATCACATATAAACCACTAACTCTATAATAGTTGTATCCGACATCCAGCGTCTCGTCGAGCGTGTCCTCATTCCAAGCTCGCGCTCGAAGCCGCCTGAGCATGGCCAGAGCCGCCACGCAGCAGGGGATCGCCGTGTACGTCTTAAACGTTTGGTATCTGAAATCATCATGGAGTCAACATCAGACTGTTGCTCTACACCGGATGGAGGGTTACGCCTCTAGTCGATACCTCAAATCATAGGTATGTACTCGTATATCCACAGATGGAACGAATAATTTGACGGATAGATAAGCTATCCTTTTTCTCCTTATTATGATTCACGTGTGATAAACCAAGATATCATACACTCGTACTCCTGCCGCCTGAACTGTCAAGTTGGATGAAGTATCGCGTGGCGCTCATCTTCTGTTGAGAGAGACAGAGAGAAACAGACTGAAGTGAAAAGTTAAGTGAATTTTGGACGTTATGGTGGAGACACTCAAACGTGACATTTACAGACAGTTATCACTTACCATCAGGCGACTATTTTGCTGGCGAGCCATATTCTGCTAAGATGACCCAAGCTTTAACTGTTAAGAACAGTTAAAGCTGAAACTGGCTTAGGTTTGCGAGAATTGTCCACACTTAGCCTCCAAGGTGGGCCATTGTGCGTGATAGAAACTTTTTACGTAACACCCTTATATAAACCATTAGAGCTCCAACCATCAACCATTCTCGCAGCGTCGCTGGAAACAGCCCGCACAGTCTCTTAGTCTGGAAGTAGTCGAGCTCGTTGTTCGGACACCTTGCTGCATTGGAGCAGCAAGTGGTCAGGTGTCTCCTCGTAGTACATACAACCCCTACATAGTGAGCTGTCGGTGAACCAACTGGCTTATACCTCCATCACCAGCCCTCACCTGAAGCTGGCCATATGCCGTGTGCCCCTCAGGATCCACTTCTCCCCGCTCATCTGCTGGAACTGCGAGTGGTAGTTCATGTTGGCGATCTCCACAGGACTGTGGAACACTGTCTCCGAACGCGGGCGAGGTATCATGTCGTCTCTGGAAGGAGAAATGATGATGGCTGTTGAATGAGGGTGTTTTAGCAAATGAAAAATCTGCTAGATGGCGATACGTAGGCGTAAGGTCTAAATGCTATGTCGTTGGTGAATTTTGACATATCTGTCAATGTCATGTCAAAATTCACTAATCAAATACTAGTTAGACCCTAATCCTACCTTCTGCCATCTAGTCGATTTTTCATTTGCGAGAACCCTCATTATCAAGATTCAGCTTCTAACCAGTTCAAATTAAAGGCTTCAAAGGGTATAATTATGGTTTAAGATAAACACTTTTATAATTACAAAATATCATGATAGGTGGGTATTAAATATCCAAAGTAATACAAACATTTTGCAAGTGAAACATTGAAAAATTGCCGCATCCCTAAAGCCGATGGTTGGGCGAATTCTTTTAAACCACACGTGGTTCTTTGGCAGAATGGTGAAGGGGTATAGGGGAAAACAATTCTGCACGCACTTTCTTTGCACCCTTCTAAAACATTCATTTCTTCTTCTCTTCTTCATATCATCAGGAAGAATGTCCTGACAAAATGCCTTACCTGCCATAGTTATGCCCATCGCTTCTTGGGCAGTAGAGGAAGAAATCCTCCCCTCTGTTGGCCATTATCTGGTCTGTAGTGGGGGCTGGTGGAGCTCTCTCTGGAGGCATCGGTAGAGTGGGTGGTGGCTACGGTGAAACAAAGAAGAACATCTAAAATTATATATTTCACAACATCGGATACATTGATCTGACTGAATAGATACATATAACACCCAGACCAGGACAAACAGTCTAAAAAACCGTTACACATACAGTAATCCAAAACCGATCGATATATAATTATACTATGTTATTCTCAGATTAATAAATACCATAGATGTTCCTTATGTCATGTTTAAAAATTCACTTAAGTCTGTTTCTCTCTCATTCACTCTTAACAGAAGACGAAGACTATGAGATAATGACGTCATCCCACTTGACAGTTAATGCGACAGGAGTACGTGTGTCTGCTATCTTGCTCTATCAGACGTGATTCATAATAAGGAGGAAAAGGATGGCATAACTGTTGAATTATTCGTTGCACCTATTGACATTCATACATCTGAGATTTTTTTATATTAGTTGACATCAGATCTGATTAAGACACCGCAACCTTAAATGTAATTACAAACCAGAACACTAAAATAGAGGCCTTAAATATTCTTCTTCATACTTCTTACCTCTTTCGGTGTTTTTTGGTAGAAATCTCGAACTTTCTTCCTAGATGTACTTCTAGAAGTGGCCAGACTGACTGCACTGAGAGAACATAGAGGATATTGGCCCTGAAACAAATAAATTATTAAAATATTAGCTAGACCTTATAATAAAATGACGACATAATCCGGTAGCCAAAAACCTTGTAGGAAAAACTGCATGAAATACTGATTTATGACGTTACAATGTTGTATTGTCAAATCAATTCTTTTTTAGTTTCAATTATCTCTAATAACACTAGCCGACAATGGTTTTTGCTCTGAAGTAAAACTTATATATTTTGGTTCCTATTAGGAAGTATATCTTTAGAAAAATACTAAAAAAAATTCCTCAGGTCCGATTACAAAAATATGATTTTTTTTAAAAAAATACCAAAAGACGACCACTTGACCACTTTAAAAATTGTTTTCTTCTCATTAACTTATCACACATCGAAACTAATTGTTATTTATTCCTTCTATAGGTGTTCTGGATTAAACTACCCACATTCTGATTAATGACTACGTCAGCTTTTGTTTTGGTTAGGTAAAACTACCGTCAATTAGTGATATATTTTGACACTTTTCATTTACGTCGTTAACTCGTGCACATATCAATTTTTTTCCATGTTTTTGCATTAAATTGTTTAAGACAATGCCTAGGAAGTGTACAAATTCGCCAGATTTAATTTGTTTTGGGTGGGGAGACTTTAATCCACGCTCAAGTTTTCGCCACGACTGTTGAAAGCGTATCGTTTGCACTTTGGATTTGGCGCTGAAGAAAGTCTAAGTAAACCTTGGTGTCCGAGTTTATTGTGTTCAAGATGTTCAAGTTACCTCGCAGGATGGCTTCAAGGTACTCAGTCACATACCATTGCCGTTTACTATGCCACCTATATGGCGAGAACAAAAGAATCATGTAAATTATTGTTATTTTTGTCAAACTAACATTACTGGAATGAAGTCGAAGTTTATATATATTATAAAATACCCCAATGTATTGTCTATGTCAAAACCGGATACCCTACAAACTCCAACGACTTCAACTTCTGACGAACCGACAACTTCATGTGGTGGTCATGGCTTAGAAAGTCACGTTGATGTTGTGCTTCCGATCACGCTAATTTTGTCGACAATGACTATGAGCCACCAACAAGGTCAAAAACAGTGCCACATCTGATAACTCAAAGTGAACTAAATGGTCTGATTCGTGACCTTGATTTACCAAAAGAGAATTCCTCCCATTTCGGTGCAGTTAGTGATGAACATGGGGAGAGATTTCATCAAGATATTTTGAATATCGTGAAAAGGTATCAAGGCAAGTGGACTCCTAGCATGCTAGCAGTCTATTGCTGGACATGTTTACGTGATAATCCTGACTATCAAAACAGCAGAAGTTCGAAAAAGTACAAAATAATATAAATTATAGGGTAAAGATTGGTAATATTTAATACATTTTTTACAAAAACTTTTCTTATATTTTTCTCTTAACCTGGACCTAGCAAATTTTTTTTTATATTTAGATTATATATGTACCATATCAAAGCAACATAAAAAAACAAGTTTGGTTTCAGAGCAAAAAAAAAGTGTCAAAATTGTCGGCTAGTGTAATTTGTGAATAGCTCTATACTAGCTGTGGCATGATTGGTTTGTGCTTAATTTTTGATTTCTCCTTTAATGTCAGAATATCATAATTTATTTTATATGCAGTCAACTACCCAATTGTTTATGGTATTTTATAGCAGCCTAGTCCAGACAAGAACTCTGCAATGGGTTTAGAATTTTCTGGCCTTATAAAAATAATAACTATGGCGAATTATTGGTTTGATAGTTCACTAATAAATATCCAAGAAGGAAAACGATACCTACGTTTCAAAACTTCACGACAACTATTTCAGTGTCTTGGAACAACATGGCTTTCCCTAAAACAATTAGATTGTAGTGTGTAGGTTCATATTTGAAATTCTCTGTAACCCTTAGATCTCAAAAGTGATAGATTGATTTAGAAAAGAATTGACAGTAAGAGACCTGAATGTGTCGCGTTATTTACAGGTTGCTAATATAATTTCAACCTTAATTTCGCAAATAACGTGAAGTTAAGTTGTAGCCTACCCACTACAGGGCAAATGCCTCCATCATTTGAAATAATGTTTTCAATACAAAGATGGGACCTTTGCAAAAAAGATATTTTAATAAAATCATTACCTATCTAAAAAGGTTTTTTCAGACTATAAGTACATACCTTATTATGATAAGTAAGTACCTTAAGCAAATTCTGGCGCCTTTAAATATAATTGCTGCCAGCAATCCTCCCTGAGCAACACCTAACTAATTTTAACAAGGCACTTACTACCTTTTTCCAACCGTTCGATGGTAAAGCGGTTTAAATACCGGGCCGTGATCTCGAGGTACTGGGTTCGATTCGATAATTTGTGTTGATTTTTCTAAACACAGCCCGAGTTTGTGATCGCCAACACGCATTTGGCAAGCGTCGTGATTAAGCCAAAACCCATCTTTGTAACGAAAACCTGATTTGATGATTTGATTTGATTTAATGATGATTCATGATTTGATGATGGAGGCCTTTGCCCTGCAGTGGGACATTAATAGGCTGAACTTTACCTCTTTCCTCTTCTTCTCAATTAAAGCGTTGATGTTGATGCTGTCCCACTCACTCTTGCAGTGGATCTTGAGAGCTTTGAGGTCCAGCTCGTAGTTCGGCTCGCGGATCAATGGTTCTTTTTGAACCACCTAAAAGGTAATGAAAGTTATCGCAAATGAAAAATCTGCTAAATGGCAGTAGGTAGGCGTAGGATCTTACGTGTGATAGGTGAATTTTGACATGACATTAACAGATATGTAAAAAATCACAAATGACATAGCAGTTATACTCTACGCCTACCTACCGCGATCTAATAGATTTTTCAATCGCAACGCAAACACCCTCATTGAAGATCATTATCAACAGTTGTCGCAATCCACTGCTGGACTTAAGTCTCGTCAAAATTGGGGTATAGGGGGATAATCATCAAGGTGCGAATAGCGAGACAACAGTGGGATGAACGAAAACACACAGACAAATGTTGCCAATCCCTCCAGAATGTCCCTTAATCGCTTCTTACGACACTCACGGGTATACATGTACAACTGTACTGTACTATCCAGTACAGTTATACAGTTATAGGCTAGTACTACATGAAGCATTATTTTAAAGTCATGTGAAAGATTTAAAGCCATAATTGCACTGAAATTGTTCCTAACATAGGTATCTCAGTTATTTTTTTTGTTTGTCCCCGCTCTTGATAATACAAATTGTTTCCAAGTAATTAGTCATACAAAATCGACAATACGTATTCTCACCTCACAAGAAGTGAAAAAAATATACTAACATCAATATTAGTAAGAGTAATAGGGGGCTTGGGAGTTCCCTTCTTGGCAGAATCCAAGTCTCCGTAGTTAGCCAAGAAGTCTAACACGAAAGAGGTGATGCCAGCGTAGCGAATAAACGCTCCAGCTCCGCCCCTGAAATAGAGATATGGTTTAATTATTAAACGCTAGAGTAGCGGCCCCCTGCTACTCTGACCCGTGTGGATTTCGGTTTCCGCACATAATATAGTGAGTGTTATACTTTAGCTTCAAAAATTTTAATTCGTACCAGTAGTTCCTGAGATTAGCACGTTCAAACAAACAAACTCTTTAGCTTGATTATATTAGTATAGAAGAGGGTTACGACGACTTACGACCAAGACGGTCATCGTCTGGCATCAACAACTCCACAAGGGCCACAGTATGAGTCCGCCTTTAGCCCTATATCCTGCCCAATTGGGCTCTGCAAACTTTAAAGACATAACTAAGTGCAAAATATCACGACAGTTACGAAGTGCTACTTCACTGCGGTCTTCTGTAAGGTAGCGGTACTAATCTAGACGAGTAGATCATTCGAATGTTAGTTCCTTCTCTTCTTCTCTTGAACTATCTATTAAATCTAGATCATATTTGATGAAGTGTGACGATGATTTATCTCTATCACCAACATCGTTTTCATCACCATCGTCATCATCATCGGAAACATCCTAATCTAGAAGAACGAAGACTAGAGTCTAGTATACTTACAAAGGATTCGGCTGCCCAGTGTTGTTCACAGCGTGAGGGTCAAATATATTATAGACCACGGTGCGGCAGTGCGGTCTTCAGTAAGGAATGTTAGTTCCTTCTCTTCTTCTCTTGAACTATCTATCAAATCTTCATCATCATTTATGTAGTGTGAAGATGATTTATCTTCATCGCCATCATCAATTTCATCACCATCATCATCATCATCTAGAATCAGCCCTAGTCAAGAAGAACTGAGACTTTAAGAGTATTATACTCACAAAGGATTCGGCTGGCCAGTATTGTTCAGAGCGTGAAGGTCAAATATATAGACTGTAGTGCGACACTGCAGTCTTTAGTAAGGAATGTTAGTTCCTCCTCTTCTTCTTTTGAACTATCTATCAAATCTTCATCATCTATATCGATTTCATCTACAACTTCATCATCATCGAAAACATCTTAATCTAGAAGAACGAACTCTTAAAAGTCTTATTAAATACTCACAAAGGATCAGGCTGGCCAGTATTGTTCAGAGCGTGAGGGTCAAATATGTAGATCACGGTGCGACACTGCGACCCCGCCTCGGGGGGTGGCGGGTGACCCCACACCAGGAAGTGCTTAGTCCCACCGATGGACAGGATCGTCATGAATGTCTGGCCCGTCTTCTTGTCCATGATTCTGGAAGAGAAGAGAGCCACAATCATGCGGATACCTACATTAATCTTGACTTTGACGGATCCGTTGGTCTAGTGGTCCGAGACCCTGGCTACAAAACCTGAGGTCGCGGGTACGAATCCCGCTAGGGGAATAAATACGTTTCATAAACATCCATGACTCGAGCACAAATTTCGATGTTCATCACACAAAGATTTTCCCTTAGCGGGATTCGAACCCGCAACCCTTGGTTTTGTAGTCAAAGTCTATGACCACTAGACCATCGGGCCTGCCAAATAATATTTACATTTCAAATCCACAAAACCTAATCGTGATTTTTGTCATCCTATTGTAACCCTTATACTTACGCCATAAGGTCCTGTTCCGCCTGAATATTGTCTGGATGCTTCGCTAGGAGACCTTTATCCGTTTCCAGCATCTTGACGGTATATTTGGTGTCGTGAAGAAAGAATGTCGTCAGCAGTTGGTTAAGCTGAAGTTGAGGTTTTCCTGAAATATTAGAAATTGTATTTTTTATCGCCTCGATGGTCTAGTGGTTTAAGTACCGAGCCTTGGTCACGAGGTCCTGGGTTCGATTCCTGGGTCGGGCAAAATTTTTGTTGAATTTTCTGGGTATAGCCCTGATTTGTGATCACCAACCCGCATTTAGCAAGCGTGGTGATTAAGCGAATACCCGTCTTTGTAACGAAAACATGATTTCAAATGATGGAAGCCTTTGCCTTGTAGTGGGACATTAATAGGCTGATATTTTTTTTCTGTATATTTTTCTTTATAAGAGTTCAATCTTTTCTAACTCAAAATCTATACGAGTTAGGAATTCAACACTTTCACCAACCTTTATAGCACTTCATAGCAAGCGTACACTGCTTGTAATACCGGTCTCCAGTGAGAATGAGGTCGTCAACGTCTCTCTTCGTAAGTTGCGCGGCCGTCTTCTCTTCGAGTAATGCTCGACAGACGACTGCTATGCAACCGGTTTGTGACCCTGAAGGTAGAAATTAATAAATAATAAATAAATAATCTTTTTTTGGACTAACCCACCATTTCAATCTGACGACCTACTTGGTGTTATGGTCAAGATGTTGTCTAATTTACAAGAGGTCGCGGGTTCGATTCCCGCACAGGACAAACATTTGTGTGCATGGACAATGGACATTGGAAATGTCTGGTTGTCCTGGTCTGGGTGTTATTTGTATCTATTTAAGTATATTAGTAATACCACTGTTGAGTCTGTAACACAAGTGCTTAAGCTACTTAACACGGAGTCAGATCAATGTATGTGATGTTGTGAAACATTTATTTATATTTTATATTTATGATTGCCTAGCCCCAAACTAAGCTTGAAGCTTGTAGGTACTATGGATGCTAGGGCACGGATAAGTAGAAATACTTAAATACTTTTATAAACATCCATGACTCGAGTACAAATGCCGATGTTCGTCATACAAACATTTGCCCCTAGCGGTATTTACGAACCCGCGACCCTTAGTTTTGTAGCCAGGGTCTCTTTCACGGACCCTGATCCAAGACCTATACTTACCACAAGCAGTTGAAGAATACTTCTTGTTGTTACAACTGAGCGACCCTTGAAGCATCATCTTGTTTTTCTCAACTTGATAGAAGTTGTGCCAGATCTGAAAACAAGTTCAATGCAATGTCCAAGTTGCTTCAAGAGATAGAGCATAGTGGTTCCCTTGAATGGAGGTCGGACAGGTCATGTGGGGCTCTCTTTGAGGAAAATCTCTGGATGCTTCCTCAAAGTCAAAATATGGGGCAAAGTGACGGTTTGTAACACGGAGCCTTTTTAGGATCTAAGATCTGCTGCTTTTTAGATCTGCTTTGGAACATCCATGTCAAAAAGTAAGTCCCTTTAAAATGACGCCTGCGTTTTTAGAACGTTTACACTCAAAAACAAGGTCATAAGATTAAATTCAGTATAAAGCTTATGTGTCTGTGGATCTGGAATCTCACATGCCATTTTCAGAATCTTCGCCTTCAGTGGGTATATAAACGATGATTTACCTCTTACTAGGTTAATAATAATACCCCTCCGGCCGTATTCGGCAATGGCGGCCGATCGTACGATCAGCCAGGTACGCAGGTTAGGTTATTTATAGTACACAGGTGCACACCCTATTCCCTCACTCTCATAATTCGGTGGGACAGCAATCTGACAAGACCGTAGAGAGATCTTCTATAGTCCTTGCTGCTGGCATCAAGAACAACGTGCCTTCCGAAGCACGGAGAAGCTCGAGATAATAATCGGCCACCCATCCGATGACTGGCCTCTGCGAACATTGCTTAACTTTAGCAACCGCCGAGCGCGCTAACCACTGCGCCATCGAGCTGCTCAACTACAACTACTACTACTAGGTTACGCAACACCTAGTAAACCTACCTTCCTCATCTTGCTAAACTCCGGCGGGGGCTGCGTCATCTCCTCCTGCGGTATCCGCGTCAGCTTCGGCCGCAGCCTGCGCCGGCGCCGGTACGGAGGCACCCATCGCCGCGTCGGGAACTCTGGTACTTCTACCACCTGGAATAGTTAAACATCCATTATGTATCCTCTCTTACTATTATAAATCGGAAAGCAGGTTTGAATTTTAGACTATTTGTATGTATAGGTAGACGAAAGAATTAGCGGTTCATCTGATGGTAAGTAATCACCGCTGCCCATGGACATCAACAACCGTACAAGGGCTGCAGATGCGTTGCATGTTTTTTAACCGACTTCAAAAAAGGAGGAGGTTCTCAATTCGTCTGTATGTATATTTTTTTTTATGTATGTTCACCGATATTTTCGTCAATCATAGACGGATTCCAAAATTTTTTTTTGTTGGATAGAGTTCAGTTCTGAGGTGGCCCCATTTTCACCAGTCCAGGATCTGATGATGGAATCCTAGAGAAATCGAGGGCAACCACCGAAAATTGTATGCTCGTATAGTGTTTTTGTTGCGTAATCATGTCTTCATGTCTCAGGCCTGCCCAAAAACAGAAGAGAAAAAGCACCGACTTCAGTTAGTTTGTTTAAGATTACTTTGACATAGTTTAGGTAAATTATAGTATTAGGTAATAGATATTAGGAAATATTTTTTAATTTTTAGTTTATTTTTGTGTTCACGATTTTTTTGAAGTCGGTTTATTCGATGACAATTAGACTTCAAAATGGCACACCTTCTATTTACAAGACTGCTTGTTTCAATTTTAGACCCTGTTCCGTGTGCAATGAGACTCATTTTAGACCCTGATCCGAACGCAATGAGACAATTTTAGACCCTGTTCGATATGCAATGGAGACTCATTTTAGACCCTGTTCCATATGCAATGAGACTCATTTTAGACCCTACTCCATATGGAATAAGACTCATTTTAGACCCTACTCCATATGGAATAAGACTCACAATCCTCGGCAACTTCTGCGGCGGCGGCGGCGGCTGCCAGGGCCTCGTCCTGATCTTGACCTTCGTGATCTCCGGCCATCGCCTCTTGAACCTCTCCCTGCGCATCTGGGCTCGCAGCAAGGCCTCCCTGGAACCATGTGTCTTAGGGTACTTGACTGCATACGAAATTCATTATGATATTCTAACATTCCATCTTCTTCTTCCTAGCGTTTATCCCGTTTCTATACGGGGTCCGCTTTGACCATGATCCAGGATTTGGCAAGTCTGGTTATTACAGTGAAGCGACTGCCATCAGACCTTCGTAACCGATAGAGGGGAACCAGACAGATTGGATCATGGTTACACATTCAGATCTAACTAAACTAAATTCAGAAATCACTGAATGTGCAGGTTTTCCCACGGTGTTTTCCCTCACCGCCGAGCTAATGGCACAAATCCACACATAGATTTCGAAAAATCCAGAGCTGTGGGCCCGGATTCGAACCGCGGACCTCACGTATGTGAGGCGCCGTCCGTACCACTAGGCCACCATCGCTCTTCCATATTCTAACATTTCATATAAAATAAAAAATTAACAGTTACTATTGAGCTTTTAACATAACAAATTATTACAGTTTATAATTGAAATATGAATTAGTACCTTTTTGCTGTTACTATTTGAATTTAATATTTATTCAAATTGAAATTGCAAAAATGTGACGTCACACTAAGGAGGGGAAGGTCTCAAAAAATTATGACATTCGTTTGACGTACTAAATGGATGTACCCTTGTTTTAATTTGAACCCTGTTTGGTGAAAACATACTTTTACAAGCCGCTCATTTCTATGGAAGCCCCATTATAAAATCAAGCATCTATTTCCCTCCACCCCCCTCTCTCTCTCTCTCTGTCTCTCTCTGTCTCTCTCTCCCTCCCTCTCCACCTCTCTCCCCTTCTCTCCCCTTCTCTCCCCCTCTCTCCCTCTCTATCTCTTCCCCCCTCTCCCTCTCTCTTTCTCTCTCTCTATCTCTCTCTCTATCTCTATGTCTATCTTCATAAGGATGAAGTACTTACTCTTTCGCAATCTGCGACGGCGTCTTCTCCAACTCCTCCTCTGCTTCAGCTAGCTCCACATGCATAGACTTCTTGCCTTTAGCCTCCTTTCCTTTATCTTTAGCCTTTTCTTTTCCTTTATCGTCATCTTTATGCTTCTCGGCCTTTTCATGAACTGAGTCGCCGCCAGCGGAGATTCTGGAAAGATAATCGTATACAGGGTGGAATTCTGAAATAGGTTTTGAAGGGCAAGTGTATAAACTCTTGTAGTTACAAGAAAACGTTGTGAGGCAACCCATCCATAACTTTTTGAGATGTTTTGACCTCACAGATTATGGAAAAAAGTTATTCAGCAAAAAAAATCATAGAAAGAGGATAAAAGAAAGGGCACAATGGAGAATATCTAGGGCGGTAATATTTAAAAAAAATACTGAAACATTGATTTAGTTATCGAAACTCACACTAGAGGGCTCTTATCCTTCGAGGCGTATCGCTCCCCGGCGTACCCGCTTGCCTTAGTCATGTTTCCCGCTAAAATAGAAAAAAAAATAGATAAAAAAAAACTTACGCCGATTTCTTAGACTTATCCGCGGTTAGGGGCGCTGCAATCGATTTCCGTTCTGCCATATTGAATTTTAACCGTCAACCACAGACGATATTATTGAGGTAGCCTACGAGATAAAAAATATAAGAAAAATGTTTTCACGTGCCTACTTAATTCTAGCTTCTAATTTACATTTATGTGACAAGCACAGCTTAGATTAGTAAGAAAAGTCCATGGTTAAAAGATAAAACCCTTGGTAAAAAAAAATGCATTACAGTTGTACCATACAACGGCAGTGACAAGGTTCATGGATGGACATACGAGTAGGTAGGTACATAATTTGCTTTTTACTGTGCGGGAATAGAACCCGCGCTCCCGCCCGCTCACTAATCGTAAGCTTTATTGTAGTTTGTACACTATATGAATGAACTAGTGGTAAGTTTAACGGCTTTGTATTTTGGAAAACTATGAGAAAAGAATACTCACTTTGAATTATCGGCCATCACACAACCAATAGGAAAGTTTTTATCCGGCGCTTGAGGGTTTGAGAAATCAATTTAGTCTTCGTACATAAATTAAATCATACAGCAACGTCTGGAATAAGTTCAAAATGATTTTGTGGCAAACTAGTACTAAATGAGTACAAAATTCTGACGCCGTTCGTCATCCATGAATCTGGTAGGTTTCGAACCCAAGTCCCAGGTGGAAATACTATAAACTTAACAATTAAAATAAATTTAAATGAGCATCGTGTTATACTTACCTTTTTTTAAATTTTTTTTTATTATTTTTTGAGATTTTTTTTATATAAACGCGAGCCACATCACATGACGCATATTCGATGATTTTGTTTTCATGTTTTTCTTTTTTATTCTCGTGGCTGTCATGATTTTATTATTTTAAATGAAAAAGGTTTTATTTCTTTTGGGGGTCAATTCTGTCGTACTATTGTTAAACTTAAAACGACATCTCATCACACGATTCGTTGGCCATTAGCCATGGAAAATCTTTTAGAATACATTATTCTATGATTTGTAGTTTGACTAGGCTTGGTACTAGGTAGGTTTAAGGAAAAGTTAGTAATTTACTTTTAATCCCCTTAGCGAAATTTAAAAATTCTAAAGTTTTAATTAATTTATTAATTTATTTATTAACGATTTAGTAGTTAAAATAGCCTAACTTAGAAGGGGGCATGGTATTTAAATTTATTTTTATAAGATTTTTCCAAAACTAGATTGGTAAAAACAAAACATCTCGCAATAACTCCGTATACGTATCCGAATGGTTTTATAACCTGTGCTGACACGTCACCGTCAATTTGACATTTATATTTGACATTTCGTTCTTCCAACACACAAGTGACACAATATAGTTTCATCAGTTTTTTCGCATTTTAATCAATTTAAGTATGATATAACTCGACAAAAATATTAAAAATGGTTGACGAAAGCACAAGGAAGACTCTTAGCAGCATACCGTTGCTACAGACAAAGGCTGGGCCAAGAGACAAGGAGTTATGGGTCAACAGATTAAAAGAAGAATATCAGGCTTTAATTAAGGTATTTCATCTTATAATTTATATTAACTTGCTCTAAACTTCCACATATTCAGTGTGCTTCATCTATGCACTAAAAAAATGAATGTTTAATAGAATAATACCAAATGAGAAGAGGTTTTAATGAAACCACTTTCTCTTTTTCTTTCATAATAGTTTACGTGCCTTCGCATTAATTTCGTAAAATGTAACTTTATGCATACCACATACATAACCTACTCATAATCACATTTTTAATATATTGGAGAAATTTGGCGAGTTACAACAATATCCCTGTTTGTATAACGGAGTTTGTATTCTACACTATCAACCTAAAATTTATAGATTACTATTTACTATCATCGCAAAACCTGTTCTTAACTTATTTGCTATGAAAATAAGTAGTAAGAGCTGGTTATTGGATATTCTGATTGTAATTAACTCCTAGTATGGTTTAAAGAGTATTATCCAATAAGTTTTTCAGTTTATATTTACTATTTACTAGCTATTTACTTTAAGCCATTAGTTCATTTCATTTTGATTGGTTTTGCTTTTAAATTATTACAATTAAATTTTTATTTTTATCAAACTTATTTTTAAATAAATTCTTTTCTATACATCTGTAATAAGTTAAATAACTTTGTTCAATGTTTAATTTTCAGTATGTCCAAAACAACAAAGCGGCGGACAATGACTGGTTCCGTTTAGAATCAGACAAGACCGGCACAAAGTGGTTCGGTAAATGCTGGTTCGTTCACAACCTGCTGAAGTACGAGTTTGATTTGGAGTTTGACGTAAGTTGTATTCTCAATATTTGAATTAGCATAAACATGCCATTATGTGGTGAGACAAATAACAAATTAGTTATTATTCAATGAACCAAGTACTTTAAAGTATGTAGTCATATGTATTAAAGAATTAATAATATACTGTCGACTGTCTTTAGGCCTGGCGGCCAATTATACAATCAGCCAGGTACGCAGGATATTTTTCGGTGCACAAGCATAGGAGCACTCCATGTTCATTCACTCTCATAGTTAGGTGGGTCCTCAATCTGATACACCCATAGGGAGAACAAGCGCAGGACCAACAGCTTTACATGCCCTCCAAAGCACAGAGATACTTGAGATTAAAATTTTCCATCTCCCATCCAATGACTGCCATCTGAAAGTTGTTTACCTCAACAATTTCAGACCACTGACCTCTTCATAGTACAAACTCCAATTGTAATTAAGGACAAGTTAACCCACGAGGTGGAAATAGTAGGATACAGGCTATCATCAGTGTAGTCACTGCCTGCCTGTCAATAAATAAATAAATAAATAAAAGTTAGGTGTTATTCCTAGGAATATTTAATGATATTGATCAATTCTTTCAGATTCCCATAACATACCCCACAACAGCTCCTGAGTTAGCGCTGCCAGGTCTCGATGGGAAGACGGCTAAGATGTACCGAGGTGGCAAGATCTGCCTCACCGACCATTTCAAGCCGTTGTGGGCTCGGAACGTGCCTAAGTTTGGAATAGCCCATGCGATGGCTCTAGGGGTAAGATATTTATTTATATACGAGACGAACGAGACGAACTTCTTAGCTATCCATGGATTCTCCGTGCGGGTGCCGGGTCCATCGCGTGGAACAGAGAGGAATGTCAGTCGGCGCCTGGGACTACAGACCCAGCGTGTAGGTTTATGATTCCTATGATATATGATATGATTTATGATTCTTATGATAACGGATCATTTTCACTACATAGTATACAACCCAACTCTATGGTCTTGTTGTAGAAGAACCAGGCCATGGTTTTAAGGTCCTGGGATCGATTCCCGGGCCGAACTTAAGGTGTAAATTTGTGTTGGTTTTTATGAACACAGCCCCGGTTTGTGATCACCAATCTGCATTCGGCAACCATGGTGATTAAGCCAAAACCCAACTTTGTAACAAAAACATGGTTTCAAATGATGGAGGCCTTAGCCCTGCAGTGGGAAATTTTCACTTTCGGTTGGCATTAATCTTTAAAGCTATGCAACCAATTTCCATGCGGTTTTATTGTATCAGGAAGAGTGGTTTGAGTACCAGAATTGCATCCATGCAAAGCCGATGCGGGTCGCTAGTATTTGAATATTTTGAGTATGAACATTGAGATAGTATACTACATAACTAATATCGCGTTAAGTCTCGTTAAATAATATTAATTTTATAATGCAACGCGAAAGTCTAAAATCTTATGTACCTAACATTGAGATTGTCAGATAAGTATTGTTCATTATTAATTCAAACTTTTGTCAACAGCTTGGTCCTTGGTTGGCGGTAGAAATCCCGGACCTTATCGAAAAGGGCGTGATCTCGTATCAAGAGAAAACAGAAGAAGCTAAATGATGACCATACGACACTTATAAATATGTACATAGTATAATATGCTTGCAAATATATGTATTTCTATTTTTTAACTTTGAGTTTCATTTTAAAATCTCTTTTTCTCAGAATTTAAACTAACTGACTTGGCGCTATATTAGGTCATTTGGTCATCATACTACCGCCTCTCCCGGTTGCATCCTCGGCTATTGTCTCGGAGCCCAGGGTACGCTGCGAGTATGATCCAGAATGTGTGGCGAGCCAATGACCAAATGACCAACCTGGTATTACAATGCGATTCGTCTGACGTCTGACGTTGTCTGACGTCCGTAATCCTTATATAAAAGGTATTTTATATTATTATTTTATTATCATACTTCATACGTCGAAGTGCTAGTAGGGTAAAAAAAAAAATTACGTGCAAAAGAATTTCCTTGTAAATCTAATTGCTGAATAGATATCTTTATCTTTAATATTACAAATGTGAAAGTTTGCTTGTTCGGATGATTGTCCGTCAATCAAAGGATTTTGATGAAATTTGGTATGCGATTACTTCCATGGGATAACACAAAATCCAATGTCTGTTTGTCCTGGTCTGGGTGTTATATGTATCTATTTAGGTATATTTGTAATATCACTTGATTCTGATGTCTGTAACGCATGTGCTTAAGGTACCTTAAACGAAGTCAGTATGAGGAGTTATATGCTTAGCTGTCTCTTTTAGTATTTTTATATGTATTATACATATTACATACAAACCTTCCATAAGCATCACTCTATCTATTAAAAAAAACCGCGTCAAAATCCGTTGCGTAGTTTTAAAGATCTAAGCATACATACGGACATACAGCGAAAGCGACTTTGTTTTATACTATGTATTGATTGATACCACTATTCGTTCTGATATTTGTAAAGGGATAAAATGTTAACTACGCGAAAAAAGGCGCGAGCTATCGCTAGTTATTTAAATAATTTCTTTACATACAAAACACATTTTAAACTTTAACACACTTCAAATACACAAGTCACCTAATAGACAGCATACGGTAGCACGGATTCGATTCCCCGTTCAGCAATAAATCGATTCTCTACGCCATTCGATTCGGACGAATTTAGTAAAGTGATGTTAATGATTGTAGTTAACACATCTTTAACGAGATGTGTGTCATTCATATGATTTTTGGTTAAGTTAATATCTGTTGTAATCGTGATGGGTCCGTATGTTATTTAGTTAGAATTTTTGTTTTAGTTAGATGTAGATAATTATTCTGTAATGGCCTTTGGCAAATGGTACAATCTAAGCTGTTGTGCGCAAATTGAGTAAGTTATTTTGATTGAATACCAAAATGATAGAAAGGCTATACTTAAATATTTCATTTATAAATATTATACTTTAGAGTTATATTTAAAATTTTGTGATCCTAAATTAATTATTTATTACCTGTGGAAATTGATGACTTATAAAAATTGTGACTATACAATGCGTTTCGTGAGAAGGATCTGAATTCCTCTTTAAGTCAAACATTTATTAAATTAATATTAATTTATACTGCCTTAATTATTTTATCCTTAAAAATGCATCATTAACTTGTAATTCAACATGTATTATTATTATCACACTAAAGAAAGTCAAATATTTGTCTATGCGAAAAACTCACACACTAAAACAACGGATCTCTAAAAACCCACATAAACCTCATAATTAAGCTTCCTACCCCCTACCCCACGCTGAGATGGGTGACCGAGTCAAATGACAATGACATCTGCCGGGATAGATCGGCATTACTTGCATATAATTTTTTTTAGGAATGATTTATGATATCCCGTAAGAAAAAACATGGGATCTAAATTCTGATAGCTGGAATGTCAGACACCTGGGGTTATTCCCAAATTGATGAGGTTTTATGTAAATAATGGTAGTTAACTTACTATCTATAACGGCTGATTTGGGGCAAATAGAACCGAATCAGCCGTTAGTTTGTTTAAAAGTTAAATATTCAACCTTGTCATTATTCCGTGCGTATGAAAAACATTTTTGTGTGTGAAAACATTTTTATGTATTGGTCTGCGTGTTTTGTAGCATACATAGGGTCATGGACAGTAGGTATTCTTGATCAGTAATTTTTGCATGAAAAATATTCAATCCCAGACTTTATAATATGACAGCATGTGTAACTCCTGTGGCAAAACTCTCTGCAATATTAAGATATTGCTGACTAGGTTATTGTTACACAGATATATGGATTATTTGGTGATAATATTTGTACGTTATTTCTAGTAGTATGTAACTGATATAAATGCTCCTAATTAGAAAAAAATATGAACTTCTAGATTTGAGAACACAAAATAAAATTAAATGGCGAGAAGCGCCTAACCAAAAGTCAAGCGCAAAGATTGATTTCCGATTTTTTGCATCCACACTAAGTCTAGTAAAAGTTGTACTTTATAAATTATGTACTTGAATTTACATACCTACTTGTTGAAGTTGTTGAATACATACTTGTTGAAGTTGTTGAATTTGGTTATTAAAATTATAATTTTATTATTAGAGTTATTTCTATGATGAAAAACACTGATCTTAGATGTGTGTACATATTATGGTAACATATCTGCCATCTGAATTCACACAACACAATAACTTTATTCTGGAAATGTCCACCTTAAGGCATCCATTTGGCTAAATCGCCACGTTTGCCGAATGTGGATTAGTATCAACGAATGATGTGACCAATTTTACTCGACCCGGTAACTAAACCCATGCTCTCTCTTACTTCAACCACTAGACCAATGAGCCTTTATGTCACAATTCAATTTATTATTATATCAAATGGACCATATAAATATCGCGTGGAGTCCTTGAACTGTCGAAAGCACTTAGTGACCAAGTTTTCACGTCGAAACAGACCGGGCGTACGTGATAATCAAGGGAAATGCCAAGACACGCGAGTGAAGCGGACATTTTACATTAAATTACTAATTTAATAAAGCTGTAGTTCGTTTGTTTGTTTGAACGCGCTTATTATGGGAACTACTGGTTTGAATTGAAAAAATATTTTTGTGTTGGATGATCCATGTGACGAGGAAGGGAGCTAGGCCGTAGTATAGCACTATATGTGCATAAACCGAAAACCACGCGGACGGACTGGCGGGCGGCCGCTCGTAAAATAAAAATAAACATGTTGATAATTTGTTTATTTATTCAGGAAATGATTAATGAAACATACATTGTTAGACATTAATTGTTATGAAACAAACACAAAAATGTAGAATAACAAAATCATAATGTAATTATTCGTGAGTTCCATAAATAAATAAATACCTAAATAAATCAAAGAGATCACCAGGCTCTTTTAACCTTTTAAGGAGAGACAAAGATTTCCTGAGTGTCTTTTACCGCATTTACCATGGTGAGTGTTCTGAAGAACTGTTTCCCTTATCCCTATTTCCCCATTCCTGGGGAATGTTCATCGCTGGTCAAAGTTGCCATCCGTTTACCGTAGCCACTATTCCATTGCGAACCCAGAAGTTAGGCAATTCATTTCTTTGCCAAACTATTAAGCGATGGAATGCGTTGCAAGTGTGCGTATTTCCTCCTTCCTATATCCCTTCAAAAGAAGCGTGAAGAAGTATCTTGCTTAAAAAATACCTGAAAAATCAAGATTTAGGCAGGTTCAAATTATATCGTCGTAGCACTTTCTATGTGCGGCATTTCCGTTATATTATATACTAGCCTGCCGCCCGCGACTTCGTCCGCGTCCCGTCCCGTCCCGTTTAGTCATATATTTTTTTGCCTAAAAAAAATTCCTGGACATAAAAGAACAATGTATAAAAGAATTGACCACATTGGTCCAGCCGTTATTGAGTTGTGCGCTTACCAACACATTTTGCGATCGATTCTTATATATAAGATTATTTATTTATCTATATTCGCCAACAAGAATTTCCCTCAAACGTCCATTCCCCAACCTAGTAACAAACCCAACATCAGCCATTTTGACAAACGAATTTTTAATTACTCCCTTTTTGCGCGCGCTCGCCTCTGATTGGTCGAGACCAGTCGCTACCGCGCATGCGTGAGTTTTTACCACAGACAACGTTTCTCGGAAGAGAATTAAGTAAATAAATTTAATTTGAAATGATTCAATCCCCCCTTTGGCTTGATTACTTGGGAACGGGTATTAAATTACTAGAAAGTATTGCTGAAATTGGGTTCCAATGTTGGGTAGTTGGAGCTTGTTAGTGGGATTGCTTCCCGGTCTAGTTAAGGTATGATTTTATTTTAAAGGTATAATTTTATTCTCCTCCAATCCTTGAGTCGTATTCCTCATTACTGAGCGTCGTGATCATTGTATGAAATGAAACACCCAACAACTCTCTTGACAATTTTAATGGAGTGGATTGCCATTGCCTTCTCCATTTCACACACTTACTCGTAGTGTGCAGATTCCTCACGATGTTTTCCTTCACCGACACCGAACAGCTGGTATGAAATTCCGCACAAAGATTTTTTATAATCCAGAGGTGCGTGCATGACCGGTTTTGAACCGCCGACCTCACGCATGTGAAGCGGCGCTCTTGCCACTAGGCTGTTTCTTCTCCTAACCTGTGTCCTAACTCTGTAGTAAATACTAGAGCCCGCCCGCGACTTCCTTTTTTCCGCAATAAAAAGTAGCCTATGTTCTGTCTCAGGGTCTAAAGATTGTCTGTACTCGGTTGCGAGGTTTAAGCGGGAAAGCGTAACAGACAGACAGACAGACAGAGTTACTTTCGCATTTATAATATTAGTTGGGATTAGTAGGGATTAAAAGTAAATAATCGTTATTTTCTCAGAAGTTCTTAGTTCCGCACTAATCTCGAAGTCCGCAATCGACTGGACCTTTCCATGAATGTTTTATTGCGTCCCCACAATGCCCTGTGAGCTATTTAGTCATGCTTTTAAGTGATGTGCGCAAGGCAATATTATCGATAGAATAAAACGCTAAGGTTCTATATAAGGAGATAATGTTTTTTTACCATTAAGTCATTCACTTTAACCATCACCCAATTTGCCTGGTTCCCCTCTAAGGGTTACGAAGGTCTGATGGCTGTCGCTATACTGCAATAACCAGACTCGCCAAATCCTGGATCATGGTCAAAAAGCGGACCACGCACAGAAACGGGATAAACGTTTGGCGGATAAAAAGTGATTAGATTTATTTTTTAATGTTATAGGAAGGCACGAACAAGAGTGTTACCTGATAGTAAGTGATCACCGCTGCCCATGGACCTCAACAATCGTGAAATGTTCGCAGATGCGTTGCCTGCCTTTAAGTCTCCATACCGTCCCCAACTGAGCTCTGGCGATCTTACTCACCAGCAATGCGTAATAGCTTACACAGCAGTTCCGGATTGCTTCTGCACTGCGGTCTTCTGTAAGGTGGAGGTACTTCCCCAGACGAGCGGCTCATTCGAATGGAAGTCTCACTAAGCTCTACCTTTCTTAAAGTAAAGTACGTGACCGAAGTTCGACGGAAATGCACTTTTTTAATCAAAATTTCGCGACGTATAGGTTCAGAATCAAATCCCAAATGTAATATTTTTTTACATAAAACTTTCGATAACACTCTTTAATATCGATAACCGGCCATCACTAGCGCCGTTTTAATGTCCTCATTTGATTCCCAGGACTGGCTGTGACCGATATTTCCACGAAAATAACTAACATTTGTTAACCGGTCGCATTATTTCATTATCGATGCACATAGGGACCTCTGGTTGCTCTTGCGGTCATAACAAAAGGTCCTGTATACGATGCTGGCCTATCGAAAACTATTCGATTTTTTACATTTTATGATTGGGTATTTGACTGCATACGAAATAAATTATGATATTCTTACATTAAAGATTTTTACATTACATAGATTTTTGATAATTATACAGAGGTGCGTGTCTGACCGAATTTGAACCGCCGACCTCACGCATGTGAAGCGTCGCTCTTACCACAATGCTACCGAGGTGTTTACAGCTATACTGCCTTAGCAAATATTGTTTGCAACGCCCTCAAGAATTACCATATTTTTTATTGATGGACGATAGATAAAAAAAGACATCACCTCCCGTACAAAAATCGGCATTGTCTTTTGTAGTTGCTTTCTTTCCAAAATTACGCTAATTCACAAACCAAGCCAAAATAGAACACCTTTTAAATTGCTTAAACCGAAAATCGAATCCGTGACTAAACGGAGCAATGCAAAAGTGTTAACCATGACACATACATTCATCATTCAACTTACTCATTCATTCATTTGAATGGGATTACTCTAGAGACTCCTTAAAAGGAATTTGGCATTAACTATATGTAAAAAAATAGTTTTGTCCCTGCATTTCGGCATCCGGGTTACAAGGTGTGCTATAAATCTTCGTATTAGTCACGTTTAGGTCATTTTGTAGTAAAAGCGAAGCGATAGCTATAACTTGACTTTTATAAATCAAGTAGTTAAATACTTGACCGTTTTTGGGGACCTGGATTCTGCGCTATTTGTTCACATCTGATCTGTAAAGCTATATATGCTATTAAGATTTTGTTTTAGAAGAAACACTTAGTCAAAAACCAAAAACTATAAAGCTAATCTTTTTCATAATCATTATCACAAATAAATAAATATCTCACAACATCACCACTGATCTGAATGAAGTAAATTAAGCACTTGCGTTACAGATTTTAGAAACAGCAATAGCATTTCAAATATACCTAAATATACATAACGCCCAGACCAGGACAATCAGGCATGTTAATGCACCCGAATGTTTGTCTAGTCTAGTACTTTTAAAAAAAAAACATTTAACTAAAATGAAATAGAAAAGTGTAAATTAAAAATTGTTTGATAGTCTTCCTTAAGTTTTATCTAATACCTACTGTTTGTTATAGCAATCAAATAAGCAATATCTATATCATTCACTGTGCCCAATCTCTACACTATATAGTGTCAATTGGAAAAAGGACACCGTTTAGGAATGCACATCTATTGTTTGCACAGGAAACGAACCGCCACCCGTCGTCTAGCGGCAATTGGCACAATGCCATAGATCGAAATCTTAATATTTGCCCTCCCCTACTTCGAAATTGGCATTAAAATAAGAGCGAGACAGCACGTTGACCATCAATTTAAACAGGTGACTGTCTATGCTGTCTCGTTCTAAGAAGCGACTGTCGCTCTTATTTTAGTGCCAGTTTCGAAGTATGGCGAGGGCAAATCGAACGATTCGAATCTATGCACAATGCCATATCGGATTTTTAGATGTGCGGCAAAAAAACCCTTGCTAATGTCAGTTGCACTAAATTTATTATCAGAAGCACGTATCTTAGATTTTTTTTAGTTAAAAGGAAGTTGGCGACATTTTTGCATTTTTACGAGATTAGAAAAATCTTTTAAACGACTTTTGTTTGTTCTGTTTTGTTTGTGATCTTTATTTCATCATTAGCTTTCCGCCCGCGGCTTCGACCGCGTAGAATTCGGTTGTATTCCAAACAATATTTTTGTTTTCCCTCGGGAATATATTTTTTTTCGGGATAAAAAATACCCTTTTCTTTAATCCGGACTTCTAACTCAGATGAAAAATTCGGTCACCCATCTGAAGACCGGCCTATGCGAAAGCTGCTTAACTTTAGCAATCGCAGGCCGAGCGCTTCAAGCACTGATATCCTTACTTTAATCTATACTACTTTAATTTCAGTTATTGTTTTGTTTATATTTAAAATGTTAATTATTTTGTTTAGTTATATTAATAAGAATATTCTTGTAAGAGATTTTCAGGTGCCCTTGAAGGGTTTTAATTTGTAACTTTATACAATATACTTCTGAGATCATGTACCACAACAAGAATATCATAAAGATAATATATTAAATGAAATAAATTCATTGGAGTAACACACCAATTGCCTAGCCCCAAACTAAGCTCGAAGCTTGTAGGATGTAGGTGTTATGGAAGCTAGGGAACGGATAGACATACTTAAATCCCAACTAATATTATAAATGCGAAAGTAACTCTGTCTGTCTGTCTGTCAGTCTGTCTGTTACGCTTTCCCGCTTAAACCTCGCAACCGATTGTGATTAAATTTGGTACAGACAATCTTTAGACCCTGAGACAGAACATAGGCTACTTTCGAAAAAAAGAAATCCACGCGGACGGAGTCGCGGGCGGCCGCTAGTACTTAATAAACATCCATGACTCGAGTACAAATGCCGATGTTCATCACACAAACATTTGCCACTAGCGGGATTCGAATCAGCGACCCTCGGTTTTGTAGCTAGGGTCTCTGACCACTAGACCAACTGGCCCGTCAAGTATGAATAAGAATATCTTTGTATGTATTTTATTTATACCTGTTCTATAAAGCTGTAATACCCACACAACCTAGTTCCCGTCACTCTCCAGTATTTACTTAGATAATTAAAATAACATTCGGTGGAAATACGGGCGACGCCTTTTTGTGTGAAGGGTTCAGTGGGGTAATACAAAAACGGATTCCGAGTTGTGCCCGCCTAAAAGAGTAATATACCTACTATTCTATTTCTTCCCGTGGATGACTAAGGTAATTCACTAAGGCACATTCCGGGGGATGGGCAGCAGCGTTCCCCTGTGTTGTATCGTTCACCATACTGCGGTCACCAGCCCGCCTGCCCAGCGTGGTGGCTATGGGCAGAAGACTAATGAAGATAATTATTATTAGATAAAATAGAAGTAAAAGAGTGTTCCTGTGTTTTTAGGAACGAGTAAATTCTTGTCCGTTTTATTTCTCTCTTTCCATCTATCTGTGATTATATTTGAAAACTCCGACTAATTTTACTTAGTCCGATAGTTGAACTATGAAGTATTCACATACTTAGTTATATTTATTTACATTTTATATTTAAAAACAAGAAAAAGTCATCTTCGTTTTAATACCTACTGCTTCTAAAAATATTAATTTCTAGAACCCATCTCAACTTGAAGTACCACTCGCGCTTGACCGTCTTTTTTATTTGTTTTTCAAAATGGCCGTTCATTTGCGTGTATTGTTGTGCGGGAGCGGATACAAACTGTGCTAGCGAGTATAGTGGACGTGTGTAAATGAAGTTTGGAGGAATCTTTTAACAATTAATAATGATGATACCCTTCTAACCTCGTCGGTGGTGGTGACAGATCAAAAACCTCGGATGGGTTTAAATCCCGCGGGGAACACTTGCACTTTGTGTAGGTTTTTCCTGTTTGGTTAAGACATTACAGGCTTGAATAATCACCTGATTGTCCGATAAAAAATATGATTCCCTGCTTCGGAAGGCTCGTTAAGCCGTTGGTCTTGTCCTGGTCCTGACTATGATCCAAATTTTCCTTGTTATGGTTACGGAGGTCGGACGACAGTCACTCCATTGTAATAACTAGCCTGGTCAATTCAAAATCATAGTCGTAGCGTATTGCGGGCTTGGATGCAACCCAGAGAGGCGTTAGGATGAGGATTGCTAAAGATGGGAATAAAAAATAAAAGTATTGCCCCACTTTTGCTACGCTTTTCATTGTGCAGGGATTGAAACCGCACCCTTTTGATCTTGAAGTCAACTTTTGCACCAAATCGCATGTCAAAAATTAAAACAAAATGTCCGCTTCACTCTCTAATAGCAACCTTAGTTTGTGTACACAGGACAAGCCTCTGTGATTGTCATACTGTGGGCCCACGCCCACTGCTGGGACTGCGCGGTGGCAGGAGAGCGGGTTCAAATCCCGGGTCGGGCAGGAAATTTAGTTTTAGTATATTGTTTGAACACTTAGTAAAACGAGTTCATTTGGTTTAGTTGAGTCGACTAGAATGGAGTAGAGGTAGGAAGTTTGATTCCTGCCTAAATCTATACTAATGTAATAAAGCTTAAGAGTTGACTTGTTTGTTCGCTTGTGCGTGTTTGTTTGTTTGAAAGCACTAATCATAGGAACAACAAGAACGAATTGAAAAAAATGTGTATTGGTTAGTCCATTCGTTGAGGAAGGCTTTGAGCTATAAAGTAAACCGAAATCCACGCGGTCGGAGTCCCGGCTGCTGCTAGTAGTTAAAAAGTCAAAAGTAAAGTATGAGCCTATTAAATTCCCACTGCAGGGCCAACGCCTCCACAATGGAAATCATTTTCGTTACAAAGATGGGCTTTGGCTTAATAAGCACGCTTGCCAAATGCGAATTGTTGATAACAATCCGCAGCTGTATTCAGAAAAAAATATTTTTCGCCCGAACCGGGATTCGAATCCAGGACCTCCAACCGTTACTTAAACCACTAGACCATCGAGGCTCCTGTCACAAGCAATTTAAATTTCATCTAATTACCACTCATTTATCAAAGATGCCCATCGTTTCCACTTTAATAAATTAGACTTCAAAAATAATTTGAATCTCCAAAAAAGTCCTGAATCAATACCAAGAATAGACGATTGTGTCGGAAAAATGAAAAGACGCCGCGAAATTTTTCCAAAATGGCTTCCGAAAAAAATGTCTGTCATAATACTTCTCTGTGGTTTTAAAAGATGCTGTGGAAATTTGAACTTTATTTTGAACGGGATAGAGAGGATAATCGCTTGTATTAGTCATTGCGGAATGTCAAAATTGTTGTCCACCTAGGGATGGGATAGGTTTCAAGTCTTTCGATTTTGTAACGGTTTTTTGAATTTGGATCGGGCGTCCTCTTTGATTCGAATTCCTCATAACTGATTGTACTCATTCAATATACCTAGAATCATAATGTAGTTAAGCCGAAGAGTTTGTTTGTTTGAACGCGCTAATCTCAGGAACTATTGGTTTGAGTTAAAAATTGTTTTCGTGTTGGATAGTCAATTTGTCGAGGACGGCTTTAAGCTATACCTAATATGTGTGCGGAAACCAAAATCCACGGGGATGAAGTCGCGAACTGCCGCTAGTAAATAAATACATAAATACTGGGCGTGATTTCTTGCTCGTGCCTGATCGGGTTTGAACCAACGACCTCATGTATGTGAAGCGAAGATCTTCCCACTTGGCTATAGAGTATTTTTTAAATGGGAGTGTTTGCGATTGAAAAATCCGCTAGATGGCAATACGTAGGCGTGAGATCTAACTGCATTTTCATTAGGGAAAATCCTCATTACGCACTCAATCAAGCTACTTATAAATTATAATAATGGAATCGATTCGCAACGTGCCCATCACTACTAAACGGGCCAATTAAAAAAATCCAAAGAACAAAAAATTAAAATTGACAGAAAGGACGCGGCTACGAAATGCCACCAAGATGTATTTAGCCGCATTTAACATATGTCGAATTGTATGATTACGGCCCCATGTGTGTTGCCGCGTTAATTATCTTAACCAGTGTGCGCCTGAGCGCAAAGGCTAAAGTTACAGAAGGGACACTCGATTTAACTTCCACTTGAATGAGCCGCTCGTCTGGGGAAGTACCTCCACCTCACAGAAGACCACAGTGAAGAATCACTTCGTAATTTTAAAGTACTAATACCTGGTTTCTTGCGGCTTCTTCTCGGTAGATTAATGCTTTCCGAAGTCGGTGGTAGAAGTATTCTTCCTTTGATATTTATTGACGACGCATCAGTAAAGAGCGTGTCTGAAGCCTACATAAATATGTAAATAATGTTTTAATTTTGACTTTCGAATGGTGTCTTAGTGGTACGGGCCGCGCCTTCCTTACTTACGTGAGGTCAATGGTGAAACCTGCACATATGAATGTGTAAGCATGACCCAATCTGTCTGGTTCCCCTCTAAGGATTACCTTAGAGGGGAACCAGATTGGGTCATGCTTCAAACAATCGTAATCGATTGTTTGATGGCAGTCGCTTCACAGTAGTAACCAGACTCACCAAATCCTGGATCATGGTCAAACCGGACCCCGACAGAAATGGGATAAACGCTAGCAAGATGATGACTTTTGAACGTCTTATTCAAAAAGTTCTGGTTACCCAGTTTTAGGTAGAAAATAGTCAGCCATTCTGTAATTTCACTTTCTCTGCCCAAAGTTCCACATATGTCGCGTTCTTTGTCAGCCATTTTGATGAATGCACTAGCCTTGCAACCCAGCTTCGTCTACTTAAGCCTGTTATACCATTGATGGGGGTAATCACTCCACAGTATAAAACAAAGGGTTCTTCTGTCTGTCTATATGTATGCTTAAATCTTTAAAACTACGTAACCGTTTTTGAGTGTTTTTTTATCAGATAGATTGATATAAGAATAAGATTTATGTGTATCACACTAAAGTTTGTTTGTTTGTTTTAATGTTTGTCCGTCAATCATGCTGAAACTAATGAACAGAGTTTGATGAAATTTGGTGTGCAGGTAGGGTATGGGCTGACTTAGGTAATAGGATATCACCGAACTATTGGGATAATATCCTAATCAAATGCTCCTATGGGATAAACAGGAATCTTGATAACGCGGGAAAAGCCGTAGCTAAATACTAGTGGAAAATCTTAGTAGTAGAAAACACTTATCATTTTAGTTGCACACGTGCGAAGCCGGGACGCATCGCTAGTTTTCATCAAATGGTTGTTTTGTAGACAATTAATTTTATTTATGACGGACAGACATATTATCTTGCACATTTACATTGTTAGAATAGCGATGGATGAAACGTTTTTACCGACTTTGTAGCTATTAGTCCTGGGTTCGAATCCCGGGTGGGACCATCTGAGTTTTTCTGTTGCAATCCGAAGTCTGGAAGTTGGTAGATTGTTGATAGATTAGTCCCTTGGAAAATATGTTAATGCTGTTGGTCCTGCGTCTGATCTCTCTACGGTCGTGACAGATTGCTGTCACCTAACTATGTGAGACTATGAGAGTGAGGGAATAGGGAGTGCACCAGTGCTTGCGCATTCACTGCAGAACTATAACAATTATATTCTAACCAAGTAATTGTATCCTATTTAATGTCCCACTGCAGGGGAAAGGCCTCCGTCATTTGAAATCATGTTTTCGTTACAAAGATGGATTTTGGCTTAACCACCACGCTTGCCAAATGCAGGTTGGTGATCACAAACCTGGAATGTGTTTTTGGAAAATTTTGCCCGACCCAGGAATTGAACACAGAATCTCGAGACCACGGCTCGGTATTTAAACCACTAGACCATGGAGGGTGACCAGATCAGAAAATTGTTTTAATAACTTTTTGTATCTTTTATTTAAGCATTTTTAAATGATGGGTTTATTCCCGCCTGTGCCACGAGATCAGAATGAATTTTTCTGTTTCTAATTTTAACGTAACATTTATTTATGTCAATACGAGTAGGTATAGTGTCCCTTTTAAGTCCTTTCAGATCTAAGGGATTATTTTAAAACGTTTATTTAAATAAATTCCATCATCATAATGTAGTTTTTGTCACACATTTTATCAGCGTCAAACTTAACTCACGAATTAGTGTCGGAATTATCAAAAAAACAATCAAAAGGACGAATAAATAACAAAATCTAACAATCAGATGAAAGAATTTTATTATGCATAACATTAGCCATTCGAAAACCTTCCCTATTCCTATTTAAATAAAGTCGAAACACTAACAGGTGTCGTAGACAAACATATTTGAGCATAAACAATGAATGTTTGACGACATTTTTTTTAATTACTCCTATTTACCATAGACTAATGGGAAGTGTTAGCATTTTTTCCTTTGCCACGGTTGTGAGGCGGTTTTAAAAAGTAAGTCTGTGGATTATTGCCGCAATAAAAAAAAGACCACCGTCTATCGTTTGACAAGGGATAACAGGGTGAAGTAAATTTCGTTTTTGTTGAGTCAGTGGCTAAGTATGTACTAGGTATGGAGAAGCTCGATGGCGCAGTGGTTAGCGCGCTCGGCATGCGGTTAAAGTTAAGCAACTTTCGCAGAGGCCAGTCATCGGATGGGAGACCGAAAAAGTTCATCTCGAGCTCCTCCGTGCTTTGGAAGGCACCGTAAGATTGCTGTCCCACCGAATTTATGAGAATGAGGAAATCGGGAGTGCACCTATACTTGCGCACGCGCTTTTGCGCTATAATATATCCTGCGTACTCAGCAAATTTTAAGGTCGGCCGCCATGGCTGAATTCGGCTAGGAGGGTATTATTATTATTATGTACTAGGTACAAGGTTTAAGAGAGGTAGAGCTTAGTGGAACTTCCACGCGAATGAGCCGCTCGTCTGGGGAAGTACCTCCACCTTACAGAAGATCACAGTGAAGTAGCACTTCGTAACTGTTGTGCTATGTTTCTGCTGGTGAGTAAGGCTCGGTTGGGGAGGGTATGGGCGGTTGTTAATGTCAATGGGCAGCGGTGATCACTTACCATCAGGTGACACTCTTGTTCGTTTACCTCCCACATCCTCCTTGAGTCGTATAGGTACCTCATTTATGAGGGTCGTGATCATTGTTTGAAATGAAACACAAAACAACTCTCTTGTTAATTTTTATGGAGTGGTTTGCCATGGCCTTAAATCTACATCTACACTTCTTCAGTACTAATCATCATCACTTTTACTAATATTATAAAGAGGAAAGATATGTATTTTGTATGTAACGAATAAACTCAAAAACTACTGGACAGATATGAATAATTCTTTCACTGTTGGCTAGCTACACTATTCCCGGTGAACATAGAGTACTATTGATCCTGGAAATGTAGGGGGAAGGGGGGATATTTCAATAAAAATTACCGCGGCGGAAGGCTAGTCCTACTACTATTATAAAGGCGAAAGTTTGTAAGTATGGATGTATGGATGTTTGTTACACACAATATAGCTTATACATCAGAATAACACATAGGATATTGGAAATCGAAATCCACGCGGACGGAATCGCGGGCGGGCGCTAGTATTAAAATAAAAATAAAAACCTATTATTTCGCTTCAAGCTGTCATCCACAAGCCATACTTTTAAAAGAACCATCCTGTATCCACCTCGTTCTTCAAACATCACATACGTGCGACATTCGTGTACAAACAGACGGACAACACCACCTCACTAACTAATACATAAAACAAAACTGACGAGTGTAAGTCACACCTTACTAGAAATTGGGATCGGTATATTTTTAGGTTATTTTTTACTAGTTTTCCGCCCGCGGCTTCGCCCGCATGGAATTCGGCCATTTAAATCAAAATCAAAATCAAAATATACTTTATTCATGTAGCATTTAGCTAACAATATTTTTGTTATACCTCAGGAATATTCTTTTTCGGGATAAAAAGTACTCTACTTTTTAATCCGGACTTCTATCTAAACGCCTGCAAAATTTCAAAGCAATCGGTTCAGTAGTTACAGCGTGAAAGCGGAACAAACAAATAAACTCACTTTCCAATTAATATTTCAAATATAAGAAAGGATCATCATCCTCCTAGCGTTTATCCCGTTTCTGTGCGGGGTCCGCTTTGACCATGATCCAGGATTTGTAGAGTCTGGTTATTACAGTGGAGCGACTGCCATCAGACATTCGTAACTCTTAGAGGGGAACCAGACAGATTGGATCATGGTTTAAGTTTGTTAGTGTTTCTCTACTATATTATGCAAGTATTATACATAAAAACCTTCCTCTTGAATCACTCTATCTATTAAAAAAAACTGCATCAAAAACCGATGCGTAGTTTCAAAGATTTAAGCATACAAAGGGACAGAGAAAGCGACTTTGTTCCCGTTTGACCCGCTCTGAAGTTGGCAGAATTTGATTATACTAGAAATCGGCATTTTCGTGGTTTCCTTTAAGGTGGAGGTACTTATCTAGACGACAGACTCAATCGAGTGGAAATTGCAATAACCTCTACCTTCCTAAAATGCTGTTAGAAAGCAAGATACAAGCAGATTCACAAATTCGCTAAATATCTTAGGTGTAGACTTCTCTACGTAATTTGAACATTGTACTTTTATCAAAAGATTTCTATCTACCACAAAAATCCGCCAAAACCATCTGTCAACTAACACCTTTTCGGCTCAAAATTTGAAAATAGAACCATTCTGTTTCACGGATTAAGTTTCGAATTTCTCAAACTCATTGACAATTTTATAAATGCCGGTGAAGGCGGCGCTAGTTTCCATAGAGATAAAGAAGATTCGTACGGAAAATAGTAGTTTATTTTTTGTACCACTAGCAAACTTAAGTTTGTAAGTGGAATAATAGAGGATTTTGACGGATTCCGTCTTTGTTAAGACGCAATTGTGTTTCGAAAATTTGCAGGTAATACTAACCTTTAAGTTTAAAGCATTAAAGTTGAAAATAATAATGATTGTTTCGGAGGAAACTTGACGCGTCTCACTAATCCTATGTGAATAGTTCTTATTCTTTTGAACTTTTTGCTTAAAGAAATCCACGTATTGCCCCAAATAATGTGCATTGAAAATAAAATCTTTACTTCTTTTTTCTACCGTTTTTACGGAATCCATAATTGAATTTCAAACCTCATTTTGCAGAAGCTTATTGAAAGGTGTTTGAAATATGCAATCAACGTATAGAAATTGGTATAATAATAAGACTTTTCTACTATTATATTCACTTTTGAAGATTCACGAAATGTACAGTTTTTAAGTTTCTAACAATCAATCAAACTAAGATTATTGCAAACTTTCTAAAAAGTAAAAAAAATATCATAAGCGTAATTCAAAAGATATTTTTGCCTCTATTATTTGTTTTTGTTGGCATAGCAGACCTACCACTCGAATAAGCCGCTCGTCTGGGGACGTATATCCACCTTACAAAAGACCACAGTGAAGTAGCACTTCGTAACTGTTGTGCTATGTTTCTGCTGATGAGTAAGCTCGCCAGAGCTCAGTTGGGGAGGGCATGGTGTAAAAGGCAGGAACGCATCTGCGGCCCTTGTGCGGTTGTTGATGTCCATGGGCACTGTTTTGCGGTTGCCTGCCTATCATATCATCATAATCATTTTCCTAGCATTTATCCCGTTTCTAGACTCTTTTTCTTTTTGTTTATATGATAGGGAGGCCTACGACGAACAAGCGGTCACCTGATGGTTAGTGATCACAGCTGCACATGTACATCAGCTACCATATAAGGGTCGCAGATGCGTTGCCTGCCTTTAAAAACCCCATGCCCTCCACCACCACCCAACTAATCTGTGGCAACCTTATTCACCAGCAGAAACAACAAGAATCAAGTGACACTTGGCTTTTACCAACAAGTTAACAACTTTTATCTCAATCTGATCTATCTATCTAAGTCTAGTTATAACGTGTTAATAACGCGATAGTCTCGGCAACCTCAATGAGATAATATAACAACAAAACGTCCACTATAATTGGTTATAAATATAAACGGACTCATGTTTTGCCACAGGGGTAATTAGGATCCAGGGTTGTCTATTGTCTAAAGCAGGGTTTCTTAAACTTTTTCCAGTCACGGACCCCTTTCGAAATTTAAACAACTCTACGGACCACTGTCAAAAAAAGAATGTTATAAAAAAAAGCCGTACTTATATATTATATAAAATACTTTTATTTATTTGAACTTTAATCATTACAATTATTAAGTACTTAGTTAATGAGAAGGGTGCTGTTGTTTGGCCTCAATGAGAACGTTAATTTGTGGGACTGTCTTCGACAAGGCAAGTCGCATGTCATCTGCGACGTTCAACCGATTGCGACTTTTTGTCTTTATTGACACCAGAATCGAGAACCCTGCCCGCAAAGATACGTAGTAGCAAACGGTATCAAAATGGACATAGCTCGCTTGACTAGAAGAGGGTAAGCTTGACTTAAGGAACCCCAAAAGTCGCCAAGATCTTTTGCCTGAAATTCGGCTTTCAAAACTTCTTTTGATCTCATGTCAATTAGATCATCTTTAATAAGATCTTCATCACTAATGCTGTCAATATCGATTAAAAATGGCCTCCGCACCCATGTTTCTTTTTCAAGCAACTCTGGGCTGAAATAACCTTCAAAAGACGTCTGCAATGTTTCCAGATGCTTAGACACCTCTTTCTGTACCTTCTTTGATGTCGTGTGGCCGTCACTTTGAGTTTTTTGCATTCCAACATCGGAAAATTTGCAAAATTACCTGATTCCACTCTCCTTTTCCAAAGTGGCAGTTTACCTAAAAAACCTTTCAGCCGTTCAGACGCATCCACAATGGTGACTGCAGGACCCTGAAGAGACAGGTTAATCTCGTTCAAATGAGTAAATATATCAGCTAAGTACGCAAGCCCTTCCACAAAATCTTCTCTTTCAAGATATTCATACAATGAATTTTCTTTGTTTTTTCAGAAAAAGTAACACTTCTTCTCGCAACTCAAACAAGCGCTTCAATACTTGTCCCCTTGACAGCCAACGAACTTCTGTGTAGTAAAGAAGTACTTCATGTTCTGAACCCATTTCTTGACAAAGCTTTTTAAACAGGCGGTGGTTTAAGGCTCTTGCTCTGATGAAGTTAATTATTTTGACACATGTAGACATAACTTCCTTCAAAAAAGTAGGCATAGTTCGTGAAGCCAAGGCATGTCAATGCAAGACACAATGCAATGCAAAGGCGAGAACTCACGCGTACATACAGCTCGCGCGATGAGTCTTTGACTTTGACCGCAGAGTGGAGGGGACACTGCGCATGGGTACCGCCAATCATAGCATTCGATACCCAATTTTTGACTTCTGCGCAATAACGGTCAAAGCCAAAGACTCATCGCGCTAGCTTGTAGTCCGGGCCCGCGCCCCACACCACACAATTTTTTGAAAAATATTTTTGCAAACTCACCTCCTACGGACCCCTGATACACCTGCTACGGACCCCTAAGGGGTCCGTGGACCACACTTTAAGAAACCCTGGTCTAAAGCTATATAACGATTCAGAAACCGGTGCACACCTCTCAGCACCCTTAGCCAACCACGCCGGTGTTGCTCCCTTGCTGCCCGCGACCCTAGAGGCTGCTTGGAGTGGTAGCTGTTTTTAGGGGCCCATCTAGTGGGAGGCGAGTCACCGTCTGCCAGGAGAAAAATATTGAGACATTTTGCATTGCAGACGTCCGATGTCTCGACCAATAGCCCAGTTAACCAAACCATAAAACTACACACAATAGACCTGGATTTAAGATTTCTTTTAATATTGCAATAGTTCTTCTTCTTACATTTGCCAGGTGCTGTCTTTGATCTAGATCTGTATTTATTCAGAGATAGTACCTGGGAGATGTACACATTTCAGTTTCGATCAAATGGTACCAAAAAGCCTCTGCGCTGTTGGCTTTGGCCCCATGCATCAAAGGACCGGTTCCCTTTGAACCTATGAAATTTCAATGTACTTACATAATAATAATAATTTCTGGAATGCACTTGGCTTAGGCCCGTGCATTACCAGAACACCAGTACTTGACCGTGGTACTGAGCAGAGGAATACCATCATATAAAAATAACGATTTTATTTACTTCATATAATTATAAATCCGTTTATCTAAGAGATCTAAATACAAAAAATAAATAGTTTAACACTAGCGGCCGCCCGTGACTCCGTCCACGTAGATTTCGGTTTCTGCACACATATAGTTGTGCCATAACTTAAAGCCTTCTTCGACAAATGGACTGTGGATTAGCGCGTTCAACCAAAAAAACTTTTCAGCTCTTATTGTAATACATAGTATAGAATTGTAAAATTAAACTCACGATTGAAAACCCTAGTATCTTTACGAGGCTATAAAACGGAAAGATATATATTTCAGAGGTGACAAGTAATCCAACATTTAACTATTTTAATATTAATGATTAACTCGCGAATTTTGCGTGGAAAACGATGGGCCAAGTTCTTGATTCGATATATAACTTGGCTCTAAATGGTGCACAATTATTTATTCACGAAAAACATGTTAACATTATATACTTATATCTAGTGACTCTGCACTAAGCAAAATTCGCAAAATAACTAATATTTCACAACATCACATACAATTGATCTGACTCCGTTTTAAGTAGCTAAAGCACTTGTGTTACAGACATCAGAATCAACAGTTGTATTACAAATATACTTAAATATATACATATAACACCCAGACCAGGACAAACAGACATGTTCATGCACACAAATTTTTGTCCTGTGCGGGAATCGAACCCGCGACTCGTATAATGGGCAACATCTTGACCATTACACCAAGCAGGTCAAAGTAAGTGCGTAAGCGCAGGTGCATTCCCTGTTCCATCACTTGTATAATAAATCAAAAATTATGGCTTGCCTGGGAATGGAATTCAGGACCTTTAAATCACGGCTCAGTTCTTAAACCAGACAAACTAGGTAATTATTTGTATTTCATTATTAATATTGCGTTTAGTCCATTTAATTGTAACCTATGCGGGTTCGATTCCCGTACAGGACAAATATTTGTGTGCATGATCATGTCTGTTTGTCCTGGTCTGGGTGTTTTTATGTATTTAGGTAAGTATATTTGTAATACCACTGTTGATTCCGATGTCTGTAACACAAGTGCTTAAACTACTTAACACGGAGTCAGATCAATGTATGTGATGTTGTAAGATATTAAGTTATTTATTTATTTGCAGACCAAGCCTCGAAGTTTCTCCTAGTTTTCAAAATGCCTCCGAGTTTACCTATACTAATATAGTAAAGCTCAAGATTTTGTCTGTTTGTTTGAACGCGCTAATATCAGAAAGTACTGGTCCGATTTTAAAAATTAGTTTTGAATTGGAGAGTCCATTTGACGCCTCGATGGTCTAGTGGTTTAAGTACCGGGCCTTGGTCTCGAGGTCCCGGGTTTGATTCCCGAGTCGGGCAAACTTTGTGTTGATTATTTGAACACAGCCCGGGTTCGTAATCACCAATCCGCATTTGGCAAGCGTGGTGATTAAGCCAAAACCCATCTTTGTAACGAAAACATGATTTCAAATGATGGAGGCCTTTGCCCTGCAGTGAGACATTAATAGGCTGATACTTTACTTTATTTGACGAGGAAGGCTTTAGGCTATAGTATATACCTGTATATGTGCGGAAACCGAAAACCACGCGGACGGGGTCGCGGGCGGTCGTTACTCAAAGAATATTTAGTCAACAAATAAATTCTTATAAATTCCTTTCCACAAAACCGCCGTGGGACTACATAAAAATATTCCTTGCAAACTTAACAAGCAGTACAAATAAGCCTATATCACCCTACCATTCAATCTTCAATCAAATACCTTTTTTTTTCAACCCTTCGGTTTGTAGTCAACCAAAGATTAAAAAAAAATACCCTTTTGAATTCGTGTGACTGGCTCTAACTAACCAAATTCAATGCCTTCGTCAAAACTAGAATAAAAAAATAAAAAGTCACATCACAAAAGAGGTTGGATTCACATTTCAAATTCGTCCAATTTAAATTGAACTGTGGAACAGAAAAAATGCTCCTTTTAGACTGAATATTTTCGTACAACTTGAGTTTAAAAGACGGGTCTTTTTACACTGGTAGCATTGTAGTGCAGACCAAAATATTTTGATCTTTGAGAGTAAAAGAAAATCTCTTGGTTTGTACAATTTTGTTTGAGCAAAGAGGGGAGGGGAAGACCAAGTTACATTGGTTCTTTACGCACGTAGCTTAATTTGAAGGAATAACATTAAAATTTTAACCGATGTTAAGTGGTTCAGCCGTGTCAATGTATGGTCAATTTAACTGTTCACGGGCCAATATGATGTTGTATTTAAAGATATTTATTGTATGTTTTAATTTGGTGTACGGTCAGCGTCTGATAGATAGTGACACTGAGGTTATCAAATAAATAGACGAAACTAAAACTATACTTACTAATATAATAGAGCTAAAGAGTTTGTTTGTTTGAACGCGCTCATCTCAGGAATTAATGGTTCGATTTAAAAAAATATTTTTGCACTGGATAGTCCATTTGACGAAGGAGGCTATAGTATAACACTAAGTGTGCGGAATCGGAATCCACGTAGACGAAGTCACGGGCGGCCGCTAGTAATCAATTATATCGGTATTTACAAAATTTCCATATTGTTGACAACAATAAACTAGTTCAAAAAGTCGATCACATCTGAAATGTCATACCTACTTATGGGTCATTTTTTTATCTTTTATTTCTTTTATTTCTGTTTCACTTGGTTTAAGAAGGTCTCTTAGTATATAGTCCACTACTTTAAAACAATAGTAATTAGGGGCACCGCAATACAATTAGTTACCTACAAGAAACAACAATATTATTACAATAAAAGTACTAGTTCAATCACACAAAATACCTCTTTACTTCCATCTTCCTTTCCCATACGTCTACACAACGTTCAATAAAGTCAATATTTGTTTACACAAGTATTGGTTACAAATAAAACAACAAGATATAGCCTCGGACTCCCGGCGTTGCTTGATTCCACGCTTGGATACATTGAGTGACAGTCCGACAAAACGATTTGATACTTTTGATGTTTTTGTGCGTTTTTTGTTCATTTTTGTGGGTTTTTTGTTTTTGATGTTTTGTTGTGGTTGCATATATCTTGGAATTGAGTGAGGTAATGCAAGGTTACTTTGTAGGTCGTTCATTTTAAGATGTGTGTAGGTATGAGGAATTTAGAATTAAAATCTAACATACAAACAAAAACTAAATTTAATTTTGTTTAAAAACCTCACAAAAAGTAAATGAACTGCGGCATACTTTTGATATGTGTTTTGTTACTAGACATTTCGCGAAACGGTCCTTATTCAGTTTGACCTTGAAGGTCTTAATTATTTATCTATACTAATATCTACGACTGAAGAATTTGTTTGTTTGTTTGAACGCGCTAATCTCAGGAACTACTGATACGATTTGACAAGTCCATATGACGAGGAAGGCTTTAGGCTATAGTATAATCGAAATCCACGCAGACGGAGTCGCGCGCGGCCGCTAGTTTTCAATATGAAAAATAATAATGTTGTTATATGTACGTTATAAGATATTACTTTTATTTTAGCATCAATTTTGCTTAAAAGAAGACTTAGGCTCGTATTAATAAATCGCACTCAGCTCTGAGATCGATCTTGAGTGCGAACTAGATATGTCATTCTCATACAAAACAGCACCTCAAGGTCGCGCTCAAGATCGAGCTCAGAGTTGAGTGCGATTTATTAATACATGCCTTAGTCCCTATAGATTTCGGTTTACGCAGTAGTTTCTGAGATGAGCGCATTAAATAAAACAAACATACCAGTTTATCATATTAGTACCTAAAGACAAAAAATATTATTAAACAATAGAGGTCAAGTATCAATTCTACTTGGTCACAGTACAGTGTCTCTCCGTCGGTGATTATTTATTTTGATTAATTAGAGTCAGTTTGTGGATTACCAGCCATCGGTCGGGGACCGAACCCCATGCCTTTGTGTTTAGAACGGTTAGAGATCCGTGGTAGAAATAGAAATTGTCAATTAATAAATAAAGATGTAGCTTATCTAAACACCGTTTTATTCATTGACATATTTACACGAATGAAATCGACAATCAAATCGTTGCTCGGCAACCGTCATTGTCACGGTGTGACAGAAATAATCTAGATTCCTGTTTTATCCCTATCACCTAAGTCAGCCCATACCTTGCCTGTATACTCAGTTGTTTCAGCGTGATTGATGGACAAACATCCAAACAAACAAACTTCCTCGTCTATACTAATACACTAAAGCTGAAGAGTTTGTTTGTTTGTTTGAACGCGCTAATCTCGGGTACTACTGGTTCGATTTAAAAAATATTTTTGTGCTAGATAGTACGAGGAAGGCTTTAGGCTACAGGTAGTATATACCTGGGTCGATCAACTTTTTAACCGACATAAGTTTGTCCCGACGACATCGCATTCAAAAACGACTAAATTAAGACAATTTAGAAATTATTTCTATGTTTTGTTCAATTAACAGTTAAGTAACCTTAATAAAAAACCAATGATATCTAGATAAAATGAAGAAGGAAACGTAAAAACTATGGTAACTCAGTATACGACTTTGCATAAGACATAGCTTTCCATACAAATTTTAGCTGTCCCTTCATCGAGGTAGCTTTATGTAATTGCTAATTTAAGAGTTTTTTTCCTTGGAACATTCTTAAGTCTGCTAATATATTGCTTATAAATTAAACAAGGTTTAGTTCTTACTATGTTAAATATAAAAATAGGTCTTAATTTTAAAGGAAAAAAGGCTTTAAAGCTCTGTCCTTAAGTCATCTCATTTTGTGGTGTATACTGAGTGACCGCGAAAAAACGTAAAAAATATTTTATTTTTATTTTCTTTATTAGGGAAAAATACAGCTTACAAATAATACATCTGCTTAAAACAATTAAACATTACAAAAGCCATTTCAATTTCCACTACTAAATTATACAAAAGAAGTAAAAGCACAAGTTGCAGAGGTACACAGTGCGGAATAAAAAATCTTAAAGAAAAACCAAATGTGAATACAAATAAAATCACTGAATTGTACCTAAGTACCCTTCAAGAGACCACGAAAGCGTTTTAAATTTACATGAAATATGTCTATGTCATTAAATTTTTCATTAAATGTATTACATGCTCTAATTATGAAACTGTTCATTCTATAGTTACATTTACAAATAGGTGTTGCAAAAGTACTCTTATTACGTGCGCTAGGTCTGGAACATTTTAAAGATATTTTGCTCAATAGATAAGATGACTCGACATGGTTATTTAAAATTTTGTAAAGAAAAATTTGATCTCTATGCTCTCGCCGAGTAGCTAGAGATTCTGTTGTATTGACGGTAAAACTCTTAAACTTAAATATTATGCAATACGTCACAAATTTCTAGTTAAGAACGGCGATACGATCTTATTCCTTGCACGCGCGGCGGCGAGCCTTAAATTCTTGCCGGCTCGCCGCCAGTCCGCAGCAAACTCTAGAGGAGTGCGCGTGTATTTATTCAGTGTCGGCAGAGTTACCGGATTATTTCGATGAACGGGTAATTGTCTTTTAATTTCTTTATCAAATTTTGAAGGTCCTTAAGGCTGATTTCCTATTGGTCAATTCAAACCGTTCGCCATATTAGTAAATTTTAATTTACAAGCCATTATGTAAAAAATGTCTGCTGAGTTGCCTGTACACTGCGTTACCAAAGTGGTAACTCCAGAGACAATTTTGGTAACTCTTTAGACATTGTGCGATTTTCATAGACATAGTTTCATGAAAAGTCGTAATCAAAATTACTTTCAGATTGTAAACTTGCTACTGGCGGTGTCCATGATGAAAAACATGTATAACACACCTCATAAAGCCGCTCAAGTTGTTACTTTATTGCAACAAAGGCTCAGTCAGCGAGTAGTCTCTTCCTACCTTCTCTTTAGTCAGTCTGCTGTATCCCGAGTATACAAACAATATAAAAAGACTCGATCATTATTTGGAGACTAACAACCAGCCACTACCGTGGTACTTCTGAACGAGAGGACCGTTTCATTGTTTCTATCTGCCTGTGAATTCGACACCTTACGGGTGTGGCCGTGCAGGTGAGCTAAGGCGTGTTCGAGATGTAGCTGTCAGCGAGTGGACAGTAAAGAGACGTCTAAAGGAAGCCAACCTGACTGAAACAGATCCAAAATTGACTGCAGGCCTCCGGCAAGCTCGGTTACAGTTTGCTGGAGAGCATCTCAACTCGAGTTTTGGGCAATGGAGGTCGGTCCTGTTCACAAAGGGTGCATGATGTGACAGGTGAGACCGGGACTGCAGGCTCCCAATGCTGGTTCGCAGAAACCGTTGCCTTTGGTGGCGGTTCTGGCATCATGTGGGCTGGTATCTCGTTGGAAGATAAAACCGAGCTCGCTTTCATGCCTGGATGAGGCCGAGAAGGACTAGGAGCTGAGGGGCACATCACAAACATTCTTCTGGAACATGTTGTGCCCAACGCAGGATTTTTTGTCGAAGACTTCATCCTAATGCAGGTCTAAGCTCGATGCCACACAGCGCGCGTTAGGCAGCAGTTCCTTCAAAGAGTCGATTTGAACACAATGGACTGGCCTGCGCTAAGTCCAGACCTAAATCCCATCGAGCATTTATGGGACGAGCTCAAACGAAGGTTATGAACAAGAAATTCAGCCCCATCAAGCCCAGAAGAGTTGAAGGCAGCTTAATTAGAGGATTGGGGAGGTATTCCTCAAGACACCGTCGAAAAATAAATAAGGTCGATGAAGAACCGACTACGGGCTGTAATTAGGGCTAGGCAGTACTAAATCCTGGACCCATAATTTTTATACTCTTTAAGAAAAAATCCTGTTTTATTTGTGTCAATTGTGATCTCAACACCTATGAATACCCAAAATCCCATTTTCCCTCATTCAAGTTCAGACACTAATATAAAAAAGTAAACATGGATATTAATAATGATGATATCACATCAAATCTGAAGTTTTAAGCGTCCAAATGACATATCATTTGTATTATAATGTTGCATACTTTTACTTAGAACAATGTTTGAATGCAAAGGTTGCGCTTGAGTCGATTTGGTTGCTCGCGAGTGTAGTTATGTGCAGAAGTTTATAGATTGTTTTTGTCTCTTGTCTCTTGAGTTACCAAAAATGTCTCAGGCGTTACTAGTTGTCCCTAAATTTGTAAGCCGTTTTTGCAAGGTAACAATATGTGTTTGATTTTATTTGTATGACTATTTTAGGTTCAGGGTAAAATAAGATTATTTACTTTAATTTCAGAAAAAACTGTGACTAAATTTTAAGTTTTTAAAGAAGTACAGAGAAAATTAACAACTTGTCTGACTCGTTAGTAACTCAGCATACATACATCTCATATTTTAATGCCCATATATTACAATTACATACAAATGCTGTATACCAAACTATTTGATTTTGCATGACAGAATAAATCCACTAAAATAAAAATTTAAGTCTCTTTTTATTCAAGAATTGCAGCGAAATAACTTTGGGTAACTCCGGTGACAAAAATTTGGGACAAGCTTTACACTTTTGAGTTTTTCAATAAGAAGTAGTTTAAAAAGTTCGCTGCTCGATTAGGAAGCCGTATCTCAGATATATTTAACACACTTCTGAGTAAATTAAATAGTTAAATAAGCAAAAAATTTTTTTTGAAACACGCCGAAATTTTTTGCCCGTTTTGTCGGTTAAAAAGTTGATCCACCCACCTACCTATTTGTGCCTGGCTACAAAACCAAGGGTCGTGGGTTCGAATCCCGCTAGGGGCAAATGTTTGTGTGATGAACATCGGCATTTGTACTCGAGTCATGGATGTTTATAAAAGTATTTAATTATGTTTATCCGTTTCCTAGCATCCAAAGTACAAGCTTCAAGCTTAGTTTAAGCTAGGCAATTGGTGTGTTAGTCCAAGGCATTTATTATTTATTATTTAATTTATTTAATAAAGTTCCACATTCCACAATGGATGTAGCCTAGATAAACTTTTATGGGCGAATAGTTTAGTGCCTACTAAATTCGGCATATCCTGCATTGGCCAACTTGTTCTTTTCATCCTGTAAGCTTCGCCCCCCCTCCACCACGTTGCTTATGGGGCAGGATGAGCGTAGTAATAGGGTACACGACTGACTTCAAAATAATTTTAAAACTCTTACATTAAAGAAGTAATTAATAAATAATCGCTTATCATTATGCCACAGTAACTTTTGCGCTTTTAACAAATTATTACAGTTAATCGGAACTAAAAAAGTATTCATTTGACAATACTAAGTTGTGACGTCAAACCTTAGTATTTCATACAATTTTCCCTACAAGCTTACGTTTTTGACGTTTAATAAAAGTGAGTGATTTGACCTGTCAGTCGTGTACCCCATTGTATTACACTGATAAAACTCTACCACTCGACCAGCTGTTTCACAAAAGACACAATTTGTACTTTTTTCTATTGTTCACTCATTCGATTTGGTAGATTTTCTCGGAAACGTATTAACATTTAATTTTTATTTCTTACTTTTTAAATTTAATACATTTCCTCTGAACAATTTGCCCTTAAAATATTTGCAGTATATCTTGTTACACCTTATATGAAAGTGTCTCCTACGGAACCCACATTAAAGCACTAGACTAGCACTTAACCCATTCTTCGGCCGCCTTTTCGGATTACTATCTATTACAAATACTTGTCCACAAAGGTAATTACAATATTTAGTCATATTTAGTGGGTTCAATACTTTGTTCCTACACGAGATTGATTTTGGACATTTATAGCTATTAATCTATACTAATGTTTGATCTGTTGATCCTATCTGTCTGGTTCCCCTCTATGGGTTACGAAGGTCTAATGGCAGTCACTTCACTGTAATAACCAGACTCGCCAAATCCTGGGTCCTTGTCAAAGCGTACCCCGCATAGAAACGGGAAAAACGCTAGGAAGAAGAATTATTACTAATGTTTAAAATGTATCTAACACTGAGTTGATCTCTTTTTGTATGTTATATAGAGGCAAACAAGCAAGAGGGTCACCTGATGGTAAGTGATCACCGCTGCCCATGGACAGGCAAGGGCCGCAGATGCGTTGCCTGCCTTTAAGACCCCATACCCTCCCCAACTGAGCTCTGGCGACCTTACTCACCAGCCGAAACATAGCACAACAGTTACGAAGTGCTACTTCACTGTGGTCTCCTGAAGGTGTCGGTACTTCCCCAGACGAGTTCATTCGAGAGGAAGATCTACTAAGCTCTGCCTCTCTTAAAATCAATTAATAAAGATTAATATTATCAATCCATTTTTAATTTTAACATACCATAGTCGTCAGCCATTCTATCCAGTATGTTTTCTCTATAGTTTTAGCATAAGCAAGGCATATATCATAACGTGGGTATGTCAGAAGCTACGGCACAATGTCATAATATGGAAAAAGCTGCGAAAACAACGTTATCACAAATTAATGCTAATTTTTATACGTTTGGAATTTAATGGCGGAGACGAGAAAGGTTGTAACCGAAGAATGTTATATATGTTTTATTTACAACTGAGATATTTTTTTTAATAGTTGTTGTACTATGGCTATAAGTACCTACATATATAATTTTCCAAATGAATATTGATAAATATGTAGGTCTGACTTTTCGTTTTATGTACAAACAGATTGAGTTATAATATTGTTTAATTAATACTCTGCCCCATTTATACAAACAAGTTATTGTTATATTTGTGACTAGCTTTCGCCCACGACTTCGCCCACTTGGAATTCGGATAAATTGCTGTCTATTTTGTTTTACCCTCGGGAATATCATTTTGTCTCGGATATAAAGCATACAATTATTTAATCCTGACTTCTAATTTTACGTCTGCAAAATTACAAAGCAATCGGTTCAGTGGTAGGGCGTGCAAGCGGATCAAACAAACAAACTCACTTTCCGCTTTATAATATTTAAGTAAGGATGAGTAACCGATCAAAATTGAACCAAAGTTACTTACTCGCTTTTGCAACCCATCCTCTACACAGAACCTAATAAATATTGATTTACGACTTAAGAAACTGGCCGAAGCGACATTTATACGAATAAATTAGTTTGAAAAGAAACTCTGACTGTTTTTATAAGTCTCTAGGCGCCTTTTATAATGGCTGACTGGTTATAATATTACGTTGGAATTCAGATAAATACTTATTTGATTGTTTTAAAAATATATGTTAAGTGTGAGCCTATTTATACGAGTATCACATTGCAGTGAAAAGAGAGGTAGAGCGTAGTGGAGCTTTCACTCGAATGAGCCGCTCGCCTGGGGAAGTACATCCACCTTACAGAAGACCACACTGAAATAGCACTTCGCTACTGTTGTGCTATGTTGCTGCTGGTGAGTAAGGTTGCCAGAGCTCAGTTGGGGAGGGTATGGGGTCATAAAGGCAGGCAACGCATCTGCGACCCTCGTACAATTAATAATGTCCATGGACATCCTAACCATCAGGTGACCAGGCATGGTTTTTTGCCTCGCTATAACATAAAAAAGGCCAGGTGGAGTGACGATCTGCGCAAGAGGCCCCCATTCTTACAAAGAACCAATCGCACTCAAGGATGCCATCAATTTACCGTGGATTTCATACGAGCTGTACGGTGAAGGAATACATCATGAGGAAACATATACTACGAATCAGCGTGGAATCATTCCATCAAAATTGCCAAGGGAGTTGTTGTGTGTTTCATTTCTGACAGGCCTGTTGGTCGAGTGGCTAGAGACTTTGGCTACAAAACCAAAGGTCGCGGGTTCGAATCCCGCTAGGGGCAAATGTTTGTGTGATGAACATCAGCATTTGTACTCGAGTCATGGATGTTTATAAGTGTATTTAAGTATGTCTATCCGTTCCCTAGCATCCATAGTACAAGCTTCGAGCTTAGTTTGGGGCTAGGCAATTGGTGTATTAGTCCAATGAATTTGAATTTTATTCAATTTATTTCATACAATGATCACGATTCACGACCCTCAAAAAAGAGGAATACGACTCAAGGAGAGGGACGATACTTTATTTACTGGAACTATATTTTTAGTAAAATTAATAGTATTCTACTGTATCTCTATACACTATGAGAAGAAATTTATCAATCAATAAAATAATTTAAATATAAAACTGTGACCTTTAAATTCCTTACAAGCTTTTAAGAGTTCCAGTGATATTGATAACACATTTAAAATAATACAAGTTTTCAGTATTGGTTTGCCTTTTGTATGATTTTTTATGTCAAAAGTAAAAAAGGTATAAAAGCAAAAAGTTATCATTTTTATCATCATCATTAGCCGATTGCAGTCCACTGATGAAGGCCTATTAATTATATGTATTGTTAGGTTATTTGAAAAAGTAATTTTGTCCCACTGCAGGGCAAAGGCCTCCATCATTGGAAAACATGTTTTCGTTACAAAGATGGGCTTCCGCGTAATCACCACGCTTGCCAAATGCGGATTGGTGATCACAAACCCTGGCTGTGTTCGGAAAAACTGACACACATCTGCCCACCCTGGGAATCGAACCCAGGAATGTTAGTTGACAATGGATTTTTATTTTTCCTTCTTTTTTACTTTTGTTTGAGGACAAACAGACATACATTATAATAGTTTGTTTTATATATTTAACGCTAGATAAAGTGGCCCACCGCATCGCAAATATTTATGCGCTGCTTAGAAAAAATGGCGGACTGAGAACTAGGAAGGGGTTATGCAATATGCATTAACAAAATCTCAGCTTAATTGTCGCTCTAGTCATACTTTGTTCCACAACTTTGTTGGAGATTACGAATCAGATATATTAATACCATCTTACGATCAGCCATCATAAAATGAAAGTGCTTCAGTGAGTGCGAAATGCAGGTGCACTCCCTAATACCTCACTCTCATACTTTCGTGGCAGCAATCAGACACGACCGTAGGGAGAGAGCTTAACGTGCTTTACGTGCGAACTCTTCAGAGGTTGCCAGAGCTCAGTTGGGGAGGGTATGGGGTTAAGGCCGGCAACACATCAACGATACCTCTGATGTCGCGGATGTCCATGGGCGGCGGTGGTTGCTTACCATCAGGCGACCCGCTAGCTCGTTTGCCGCCTCTGACATAAAAAAAAGACAAATTTTTCGGTCCGACACAAGATTCGAACCTAGAACCTCTGGTCCGTAGGCATACCCTCCAAAGACCGTTTGCAATTCGCTTACGACCATGGTAAAAAAAACAAACACACGACCCCATTAAATGAAATTATTAAACTAAATGACTACCTACGCCATAAGCCCGTCCATCCAAAACATACATCGGAACATATCGCGAGTTCATTGATTTCAGTAATAAATTATGTTGATTTAAATAATTTTGCAGTTATGTTGGACACTTAGGTAAAATAACTATGACTAGGATTCATAGAGGAGTGTGGATGCGGTACATTAATAGGCTAGCGCTGTTTGAGCGTATATTTTCAATAGATACGCTCAACAGATCAACTCGTGGGCAAATCAGATTTAAATGGTTTCTTACTTTAGTGTCAATTTCGAAATGTGGTGAGGGAAGATCACGATTTACATCCATGTTCTGTGGTTTTGAAGTTAATAATGCCTTAGACTTGCAAATTAAAGAGTTTGAATATGAGGTTATAATTAAATTAACAACAAATATAACGTATTTCTGTTGTGTCTTTTGGTATAGGTAAAACATGTAAGTACTAACAAAAAAGTAAACTTTATATCCTCTGTATAAGCCACCACACTAAATCTTTCACCTTAACTATTTACGAGTGCAATGGCAAGTGTATTTTAAAGCTATGTGAATGTGTAACCATGATTCGATCTGTCTGGTTCCCCTCTATGGGTTACGAAGGTCTGATGGCAGTCGCTTCACTGTAATAGCCAGACTCGCCAAATCCTGGATCATGGTCAAAGCGGACCCCGCACAGAAACGGGATAAACACTGAGAAGATGATGATTCTAAGCCATACATCACATACTAAATCGGTCGAACATTGAATGAATTTCCGAGTAACAATATATTAAATTATGTAAAAATACCACATCCATTACAAAGTATGTATTCGTTCATCTCCGCGCGTCCCCATTTGTCAACGTGTCTCGAACCGCCATCTTGTATAAATAATAGCCCAAAGCATCACTTTTGACCGATTCAATTGATT